>PVJO010001233.1:127899-182583 GCA_004026905.1 Hystrix cristata
TAATCAACATGGTTATTTTGTACCTGTACATGATGTATCTTGGTTTCCCCCCTCTTCCCCTCCTCTCCCTTCCATTCACCCACTGCTCTCTATTTGCAACAAGTTTATTTACATTTTTGCATTCATTTTTTTCCCTTTCATCTTACTTTTCTTTTAATCTTCCTTCTTTATTCCTCTTTTCCCTAGCTAGTTCTCCTCTCTTTTGAATACTACCTTTTTTTTTTTTTTTACATAATATCTATTATACCCCTTTGTCCTTATTTACACTTATGGTTGATTTTTTAAAATGACAGTAACATCAGATTTGCTCTATTCTACTAAGTATATAGCACTGTAAAAATAACAATATTACTAGTATTACTGTAACTTAGTTACTGAAAGCTCCATCCTTGGTGTGTCCCCTCCTAGATGGGTGCTCTGATTACTTTGTTTCCTTGAAATAATTCTTCGCCCTGTGGTTGAATCACCACCTTGATACCTAAGTAGGTTTATTTGTGCAGTTTTAATTTGCATTCTCCCACTGTGGAGGAGGTCGAATGTCTTTTTATCTATTTAAAGTGTACTTGAGTATTTTCTTTGTAAGCTATTTTTCTATAGGATCGTTGGCCTTTTAAATTCCTGCATTTAAAAATCCTTTATGCATTAGGAATATTTGTCCTTTGTACTGTAAATTGAAAATGATTTTCACTCATCTTTTTGCTTTATATATAGTATCTTTTGCCTTGTTAAAGATTTTTTATTTTTATATTCAACTTGTTTTTATATGATGTTATTCCAAATCTGTTTTACATATAAATTAACATAATTCAGGTATAGCTATGGACATGTTTTACAATTTTTATTTATTTACTGGTTTTTGTAATTATAAAGTTTACATGATATGGAGTGAATTTTATGAATACTTCTCTTTATGCCTTATGAGTTTTGTTTCATGCTTAGAAAGGCTGCCTCAGGCCTAAGATTATTTTTACAATGCTTCTTAGGGTACTTTGGCTATAAATTATAGAATATCAAGCTAAAAGTTTTAAGTATCATTATTATTTTGCATAGCAAAAAGTCTGGGACTAAGAAAATTCCAGCCCTGGTTAATTTTGTGGCTCAACAATGTCATCAGGGACCCAGCTCATTTCCTCTTTTTGTGACACAAACATAAGGATAGTAGTTATTTCTTAGGCTGGCTACATACTTAGAACATGGAGCTTCCTCCTTAGACCTCAGTCCCGACAAAGCAGAAAGCTGTTTCAGCGGGCCAGGGCACGTCTCAGGGGAACCCCACACCCATTTCTTATCAAGTCACTGGCATTACAGATAAAACCGACAAAGGGATGAATGATTTAACTCTGAGACTCGGGAGGGACGTGAAGCAAATGACTACGATATAGCTGAACAGAGTCTAGGTTTTGAGAACAAGGGAGGAGGAGGAGGAAATCACCATTGGGCAGTTCTGCAGATTCCTTTCTAAACATAAACTATCATCTACCCAAAGTCAGCGTTCATGTAAGCACTGAGTTGGGATCAAGCTCATTATTTCCCCCAGACATCTAATTAGACTTCTTGTATATTAAGTAATCGATCTTTTTCAATCAGCCGTCTTATGATACTTAAAAAAAAAAAAAAAAAAACTAAGGAAAATCTGCTAACACTCTGGGAACTTTCAGTAAAGACTCCTGAGTTCACTGTCCCATCTAAAACTCCAGAGAGACAGCTCCTTCGCTGACATCACTTAGCTCATGCGAACCTCACCATGAAAGAACCGGACAGGGCACATCCTCTCTGCAGCTAAAGCCTAGACAAAGAGTACAAGATGTAATGTGAACTCCCGGAGAAGGCACGTGGTATGCTGGCTATTTCTATTCTGAAAATTGGTTTCTTAGATGTGCTATAGCTTTCTTCTTACTATCAAAACAAAATGAAACTTGAATGCCTACTATGCATCAGCCACATACTGGTCTTAGGAAGCTTAGATTTTAGGTAAAGAATAGAGACAAAATCCAATAGAGGGATGTGTGTGTGTGTGTGTGTGTGTGTGTGTGTGTGTGTGTGTATGTAACACCACCGGATCAGAGCAAAGGGCGTGAGCATGACAGGGCATGGTCGTGTGTTTTTACATATGACTGACAAGTAAGGTTTCACTGAAGAGGCAACATTTGAGTAGAGGTGTGATGCAAAAGAGAGAGAAATCATGTGGCTGTCTAGGGAAGTGTCAGTCTAGGTGGAGGAGACAAGTGCCAAGGGCCTTGGGCAGCAGCGTGTGCACCTCGGATGGGTGGAGTAGAGTGAAGAAGGGGAGCTGTGACCAGAGAATGAAGGTGCTATGTGCCCCACACAGCGTTAGATGTTGACTTTTATATTAAATGGAGTTGAAGCCACAGCAAAGGAGCGGGGTGGGGGATGGGGCAAGGATGAAGAGAAGGAGGGAGGGAAGAAAGAAAAGGGGTAGATCTGGCTCATGTTCTGGTTACTGTGTTGAGAATGGACTGGGAAGACAAGAGGAAAAGTGCAAAGACAGGAAGGAAGCTATGACAGTTCTTCAATTAAGAAATGAAGGTAAAATGGAACAGAGTAGGGGTGATGAGAAGCAACCAGATTCTGGAAAAAGAGAGGCTAGGATGACTCTAGGACGTTTGGTTTTAGCAACTGAAAGCGTGGAGTTGCCACTTGCTGAGATAAATTTGGTAGGTTATTCTGTTGTGCTTGAGTTAAGCTTGAAATATGAACTACACATTGAAGCACAGATGCTAGAGGCTCAGGCATGGAGCTTCAGGACTGCAGTCTGTGGATGTGGGAGGGATCAATCACATGGAACATATCAAATCAAATCCAAGGGTTAGGTTCAGTGTTGACTTAATAGGGAAATTTGATTCGGTTCACAACCAATTTGGTTTGCAACCAGAATAGCGGAAGGAGTTAAGTTCGTGAACCGAGGCAGCACTGTATACGAAGCCACATGTCTGGATAAGCCAGGGAGTGAGTGTAGATAGAGAAGAGAACGGGGAGGAAGAGTGGGCCTGAAATGTTTTCTAAACATTTCATTGTTCAGAAAATGGAAAGACAAGATGAAACCAACCAAGGAGGCTGCAAAGGACCTATCAGTAAGGTATCAGGGAAGAGAAAATAGTGTCCCTGAAGGCAAGTGTAGAAAGTGATGGAAGGAGGGAGTGATCGATCATGTTAAATAATGCTGGTTGGTAAGGCGAGGACTGTACTGTGCTGTTGGCTTTAGCAGCATGGAGATCATTTGGTGGCCTTGGCAAGGAGCCTGGAGGAGCAGTGAGCTCTTGCCTGTCTCCCGAGAAGGTTCAAGGGAGAATGGGAAAAGGGCTTGGAAACCGTCAATATTGACATCTCTTAAGAGGTTTTTTCCTTGTGTATGATGAAAATATTGTTAATTCTGTTGACTGCCTTGAGCATGGTGCTAACTAGTCCAAATTTCTGTTTTGGTCCCCATGTGAGATTTGAACACAGAGCCAGTTTCTTTTGTTTTTACTCATAGCCAGAAATGAATTCATGATTTTACTGATCCGTGATACTCGGCACTGGGGGTCACTTGGGAGAGTGTGGACACATCACAGCAAACTCCTTCAAGGTCTGATGGGTGATCACTGGCCTTCCGTCCTGCGAAAGGCGTCTCCGCAGTAGCATTCCGGCTGCGCCTCCTGGGAGCAGCTGTGCTGGTGAGGGTGTGGATTCTGCAGCACCTCGTGGTGTAAAGGTGCTTTCTCATCCATTTTCCCATCTGGTTCCCATAACAACCGTGCAATGTAGGCCGGGCAGATGATGCCAGCATCATTGGATCAGTGAAGAAACAGAGAAGGACGCTGAGGATTCTAGTGGCTGAGGAACTGCCTTAGTGCATTGAGCCAGGAGGAACACGCAGGACGTCTGACCATCTGCTCCCTGTTGTTCTTATCCAGTCAGATTCCACTGACTGGCTCAGCCCTGTGGCACTAAGCTCCAGGGAGCAGCAGCCCGACTTCACTGTCCTGTGTGGTGTCTTCCTGGTAAAAGGAAGGGAAAGTCGGATGGCATTTAGTATTCACAGCCAGGGGCAGGCTCACCCTACCCTGCCTCAGTGTCTGGAAGTCATTGACTCCAGCCTGATCTCTCAGTTTTTACTGTTAATTTTGAGACAGGGACAGCGTCTCACAAAGTTCCTGAATTGCCCAGGCTAGGCTTGAATTTAGGCTCCTCTTGCCTCAGCCTCCCAGTGTGCTGGGAATTACAGACCTGCACTGTAACGCCCAGCTCTCTCTTCTCTTTGATTTCTCCAGACTGTCTGTTCTGTCTCAAACTGGATATGAGATGACAAGTCTACCACGTTATGCTGGATCCCATCTATGCCTGTTAAAATCAAACATAGCTCCTTTTAAAGTCAAGAAATTAAACCATCAGATGAAGTGACTTACTAGCCCAACAAGAGGCACGTCACTTTGTCTTCCTATAATAACTACTCTTCCGTTCTCAAGAATGTTCCAGGACTAATTTTAGAGGGTACGATTTACACATTAATATTCCTAGTCAAAGTAAATGAAACGTGTCCATATTATGTGTAGATGAGAGGGCGTGAAGGGGACATTTCGTGATGGGGTGGTGGAGTTAATGAATCTAACATTTTTCTGGCGTGTCCCTCCATTGGAATGAGGCATCATGGTGAGGTCACTAGTGCTCGGAAGCGGCAGCGACGTACCGAGTGAGAGTCTGCCGAATGCGGGGCGTGTGATGGGTTTCGTGGTTCCAGGTTCTTGCTGTGGTCCTTTAATGGACATATTAAAGACTTCTGGAACTCAGAGGGGAGAAAGAGCAGATGAAAACTGCTCCACTGAGCGCTACCGACATTGCAGACCGTAAGATATCTACAGGGTGGGAAGGGGTAAGGCCGTGGGCGACATGGGTGCTGAAGCCACACCGAGGCCGAGGGGCCTGCATCCGCGGGAGGCTTGTGGTGCGGCGGGAGGGAACAGCACACACCTGAGAGTCCTCCAATTCAAGGCTGCGCTACAGGCTGCACGCGCACTTGATGACTGGGTGGTGATACAGACTCTCCTGTACACCAGAATGGCAGACAGCAGAGTAAACTTCCGGCCATTTGTCAGCATCTGTCAGTATTTAAATGCACACACCTTTTGATTCAGCAGTTTTGCTGTTAAGAATTTATATTACTCTTGTTGACATGTGCAGAGATATACACGAATGCTCACTGTTGTGTCCTTTGCAACAGCAAAGCTGGAAACCACCTCCGTGTCTAAGAATAAGGGACTTGATAAACGCCTCACGTTGATACAAGGAAACTAAGAGCGTCTGAGACACATCGATGTGTCACGGGCTAAAAGACATAGTAAAGCCGGGCATGGTGGTGCGCCTCTGGAATCTCAGCTACTCAGGAGGCTGAGCAAGGACGCTTCTAAGTTTAAAATCTGGCTGGATAAGTTAGTGAGCTTCTGTCTCAAAAAAATAAATAAACCAGGCATGGTGGTGCACACGTGTGATCCCAGCACTCCGGGAGGCTGAGGAGGATCACAAGTTTGAGCCTTTGTAACTTAGCGACTAAGCGAGATCCTTTCTAAAAAAAAAAAAAAGGATCTGGGGATGTAGCTTAGTGTGAAGGCCCCCGGTCTACTCTCCAGTATTGTGAACAAACACATAAACAAGGCTGGATCTAGCTCAGTGGTAAAGTACCTGCTTTGCATGTGCAAGGCCCCAGGTTCAACCTCTAGTACTGAAAAATAAAAAGAGAGAAAGAGAGAAAAAATTATATGAACAGTGTGGTACCTGTCAGTCAAGATTCTGTCAAGAAACAGAATTTGCCTGGCATGATTCAAATGTTGTAACTTTGCTGTTTGGATAGTTACAGGCAGAACACATTCAGACGCACAGACCCCAGCATGTGAGAGGCCATCACCACCCTAGAGGAAAGGCGGACGCTTCACCTGGGTCTCCCTTTCATGTCTGGTGTGCTGCCCGAGGGGCTGGCAAGACCAACTGTTGCAGGATCCCAGCTGGCCCCTCACTGGGAATTGCCACCGCAGGAAGAGCCTCATGCATGCTACACTTCCACCTGGGGCGACTGTGCTTGGCGGCGACCTGATCCAGATATGCGAAAGCTCAGCCCTCTTGATTCAGTTTGGCACAGTTCTGAAGAGCTGTCCCAAACTTTCAAGCTCTCTGGAGCTTTCACTGAGGCCACCAAGCTGCATTTCAGGATAGCTTCTCCTTCTGGCCATCCCGACTTCCACCTGTTCTTACACCCTTTCTGCAGAGTGCCACTCAATGAGCCATCTGCATGGATTTCTCCACCTTGACCTGTTTCCCAGAAAGCTAATCCAAGGCACATGGTGCTGGAACTTAAGGTGCTGAAGGGGTTGGAGCCTGGAATAGAGGGTGCGTGCGGGAGCTGAAGTTGTGGAGGGATGCAACTCCTCCCAGGACACAGGGCCAAAGAAGAGAGAGAGAGAAAAAAAAGATGGCCAAACATCTCTCCTCTGGTTTCTCTTCTTTTATCTCTCATTGAGCAAACTATCTCTCATTGGAAACTAGCCTGCACCGGACCTGGGTCTTGAGTTATGCTGGGGCCACTTCTGGGATATTGACTAGGACCTAAAATGGGATTGGCAATGGGGAATGTCAAATGAAGACTAAGTAGCACCACAGCTCCCATTTATGTAAGCAGGAGGAATATATAAACAAAGACATATATGCACAGACAAAATATGCATGATTATGCAATAGAGAATTTCTGGAATGATATAGAAAAAGTATAAATAGCAGTTGCTACTGGCTAGGGCATCTCTACAAATAGGGTATGTAAAATTTTTATCTTTCATTCTCTTCTGATCATTTGTATATTTTTGTAGTACATACATATTTTATATTATATTTGAAAAAATGTTTAAGTATTGAGTGTGTAGGTAAAGAATTAAGAAGTGGGGTTGGACTGAATGATTCGTTCTTTCATATACAGATGGTTGCTAGATGTCTTGCATTGTACTGGATGAATACAAAGAGGAAATCCCCCTGTCTTAGTAAGGAATTTATGATTTAGTGGCTGCAAACAGTGACAGTAATGCAGTGGGACAGTGCTATACTGGAGGTAGACTGGAAGGTGCGAGGGAACCAGTGAAGAAAGTGAGTCTAAATCTCTCTAACAAGTCTTCAGGTTGTAGGAGACCAAGCCAGGGCAGAGCTGTCACCCTCAGAGTCCCACCACACTTGGGCAATGGGACTCACTGACAATAATAAGAGGAGAGGAAGGTGGGGGAAAAGAAGGGCAAGAGAAGGGAGGACCTTGCATGGTATATTCAAAACATTTGGTATTGAGAATTTGTGGAGGACACTATTTGTATCTTGAGGTAAAATTAAATGCATAGGGTGATCAGTTTTGTGAAATACGTATGTTTTTATGTGTATATATTAATTCTGCCTGCTTATGAGTCTCATAGAAACATAATGATTTAGGTTCCCTTCTTTTGCATCTGACTTCATTTGCATACCATGCTGTTGTTTGTCAGATACAATTTAGAATGCCATTTAAAATTTGAATTTCATATAAACGAAGAGGTTTTAGTAAAAGTGTGTCCCATAAAATTTTCTGTTTTTATTTGCTAAATCTAGTACCCCTAATCCACATAATTGTGTGTTTAGTATGTCTTTATTTCTTTAATGCTGAGTGGTACTCTGTGGTATGGATATACCACGATTCGGTATTCTCCTGCTAATGGCTCTTTAGGAGACTCTCCATTAATTGTTAGGAATAAAGCTGCTGTGGATATTATTGTACAAATCTTGTACCTCCGTTTTTATTTCTCTTGAAATACCTGGACTTGTTATGTTACAAGGTAGATACTGTATATATTTTGTTTGTTGTAGGAAACTTCCATTTCCTACAACAGGTCAGCAGGGGCAAGACTGCAGACAGTAATGCAAACATGGCCATTTCAAGGTGTAGGGGAAGATACTGGGTGCTTGAACCATGATGGAGAGCATTTCAGAGGCTCGTCAGTGAGTGTGTGACAGTGAGAAGCGAGCAAGAAGAAATGTCTGGATGCCTGGGTCCCTGCCAGAGCCTGGTTGAGGACTGGTGGAGACGAAGTCTGCTGTGTTCCATGTCTAAGCCTAGTAGGTTGCACATCAGCAGTTAATTCCTTACTCCCAGGCTTCGTGACTTTAAGGAGAAAAGTTCTAAATTCTACAGAAGATTATATTTCAATTATATTTTCTACTACTACAAATATAAGTACTATATTCAAAGGGCTATCATAACACAGAGGAAAGAAAAGATGACTTTTTTTTTTTTTTTTTTTTTTACCAAGAACATGTATTGGTACATCGTATACATAATGATCACATTCATCATGGTTATTTTGTACCTGCACATGATGTATCTCGGTTCCCCCCCTTCCCCACCCCTCCCTTCCATTCCCTCACCCTTCCCAATTTACAGCAGGTTTATTTACATTTTTACATTTTCCCCCTTTCCCCTTTCTTTCCTTTTCCCCTTCCTTCTTTTAAGATGACATTTAATTAATGAGAATTACCTGTTTCAGGCACTGTCATTTCAAATTACTCTTAGCATCTGAATTTCTCCTCAAGTCCCACAATAAAAATGTTCAGAGGCACCGTGGAAAGGAAACACACCCACTCTGGGGCGAGCCGGTCTGTTACTTTAGAGACCAGCGGTCCTGAGTTAAATCCTTTCTTTGCTTCTTAGTAGTTGCCTGACAATTATCATGTCACTTAACCTGGCTGAGCCTCTAGCCACTCTCCTTTAAGATCCGAAGAGTAAATGAAGTGGTGTGTGGCATGCCTAAGCTTTCTCTGTCCCTTTTCCACCTTTACACAGTAGTTGACCACAGCTGTGTCTGCACATTGCACTTGATTGACAGTTATTCTGTTCCTCAAATCTGTCTTCAAATCAGCCACCGGAGTCAGAACATTGTCAGGGGTTAGCTGTGACCATTCCGGTGCGGGGTGGTGCTTCAGCGCCCTCCTTCTAGGGCAAGTCTCACTCCTTAGTGTTTTGTGGATGGAGAGGGGCTGGAGAAACTCACCTTTCTGCAAGGCTAATGTTTTGCGTAGTCCTTCATTGAGTAACATCGCCCATCTAGGAGGAGGAGCATTTCCTAGTGATAGAGAAGCTCTCCGTGCTTATTCGCTGTGTAACATTGAACTAGTTACTTAGCCTGTTGCTTTCCTCATCCGTGAAGTGAGGGTCAGCAGCAGTATTTCTCTCTCCATTTAGAAGGGTGATTGAAGGAAGGCTTGGAGCGCTCTTAGCACAGAGCTTGGGGTCTTGGAAGCACTCACTAAAGAGTATCTGGGAGGCTGGCCGTGGCTGGGGGCGCTAGGAAGTTGTGTTCCTCCTCAGTCAAAGCCACCTGCCTTTGTGATTATAAGCCGAGACCTGCTGCTCGTGCACCCTCATTTAGTGGAAGTCTCTGCAAGCCTGGGCCAAGTGCTTGTGCAAGCACTTGGGCAAGTGTGTCCTCCACACCTGCACAGCTCTTCCGATCAGTGAGCTGAGAAGAAGCCCCAGAGCAGAGTCTTTGTTCTCTACATCAATACAGTTCTTCCTCTGGTGGTGCGGCTGTGGGGCACTGACTCCTATAGGTCTGCCGACACACTGAGTCTTCCCAGGGCACAGATGAATCCCCTGCTCTGTCCTTTAGAGCTGACAAAGAATTCCTCCCTGGCAAGCGGGGCAGCTACAGAAGATCTTCCACCAGTGATCTAGTCAGTAACGGCTAGTGTTGCAAGAATTACACAAGACCTACAATTGGCTGGGTGTGATAGTGCATATGCCTGCAATCCTGGTACTCTGGGAAGTAGAAGTAGAAGGATCGCAAGTCTGAGCCGTTTATTCTTACATGACAGAGCTATGGAGCCAAGGGAACACCTCATCAACCAGCGGGCCACAAATCAGGTGGAGATAGCAATGATTTAGGGTGCACAGAGGGGAGCCAACACTGAGTCTCTGGAGTGAATACAGCCCCAAGGTAGACACTACACCATTGACTGATCCCACCCAGAAGGAAAGGTGGGGAGGGACTTGGCATATGCACAAAAAGCCGGCGTGGAAGCAAAACAGAACCTAGTTGTGATTCATTATCCCTCCCTCATCCCTGGTGGATGCTAGTACTGCAAGAAAGAAGGGAAAGAAATCATTTACCCAAATACATGGAAGAATTTTTTGGACTCAATTCTCTATTTCTTTGCTTTTTCTTCAGGGTTTTTTTTTTCTTCTTCTTCTTTTTAATCTTTCTTTTCCTCTTTTGTTCCATTCTCTTTTCTTTTTCTTGTTTTTTCCTGTTTCTGCCTACTTCTATTGTCTTTCTTCTATTCTTATATGACTTCTTTATCTCACTTTTCTCTCGTCCACCCTCATCTTTCTGTTCTTTCTTTTTCCAAATTTTATTTTATTGTATTTTTTTTTTTTACCAAGAACATGTATTGCTACACTGTAGAGAAACATAATGATCACATTCATCATAGTTAATATGTACCTGTACAAGACATATCTTGGTTCCCTCCATCCCTCCCTTCCATTCCCCCTTCCCTCCTTATTTACAATAGCTTTATTTACATTTTTCCATTTTTTTCTTTTTCTTTTCTTTTCTCTTTCCCTTCCTTCCCTACTCTTCCCTCTCTAGTTCTATTCCCGTTTGAATATTATCTTATTTTTCACAATATCTATTATACCTTTTTGTGCTTATTTACACTTACAATTTCTCATATTAGAGAAACAATTTGATATATACTCATGTGTCTGGTTTATTTCACTTAAGAGTATGTTCTCAAGGTGCATCCATTTACCTATAAATGTTTCAAGTTTATCCTTTTTATGGCAGAGTAGTACTGCATTGTATAAAAACCCCCACATCCTCTTTAACCATTCAGTAGTTTCTGGACATTTGGGTTGTTTCCAAGACTTAGCTGTTACAAATTGTGTTGCTATAAACATGGTTGTGCATATATCGCTGTGGTACGATGTTTTTAAGTCTTCTGGGAAGATACCAAGCAGAGGTATGGCTGGGTCAAATGGAATCTCTAGTTGTCATTTTTTGAGGAATCTCCGCACTGATTTCCACAATGGTTGGACCAGCCTACACTCCTACCAACAATGGAGCAGGGTTCCTTTTTCCCCCGCAGCTGTGCCAGCCTTTGTTGTTGGTTGGTTTTTTGATAATAGCTGTTCTTTCTGGAGTGAGATGAAATCTTAGCATTGTTTTAATTTGCATCTCTCAAATGACCAGTGATGTTGAACACTTTTTCATATATTTGTTTGTCATTCATATTTTTTTGTCTGAGAGTTGTCTATTCATTTCAGATGCCCATTTTTGGATTGAGTCTTTAAATTTTAGGGACTGATTTTTTTGAGTTCTTTATATATTCTAGATGTTAGACTTTTGTCTGAGGAACAGCTGGCAAAATTTTTTTCCCACTCTGTGAGTTTTCACCCCACTCTGTTGGTGATCTCTTTTGCTGTGCAAAAGCTTTTTAGTAGGATGTGATCCCAATTGCTCATTCTTTGTATTATTTCCTGTGCAGTCTGAGTTTTGTTCGTGAAGTTTTTGCCTACGCCTATGTCTTCAAGAGTTCTTCCTATTCTATTTTCTGGCAGATTTAGTGTTTCTGCTTTAATGTTTAGACCTCTAATCCACTTTGATTTTAGTTTAGTACATGGTGAGAGACATGTATCTAGTTTTAGTTTTCGGCATGTGGCCAGCCAATTTTTCGAGCGCCATTTGTTAAAGAGATTATCATTCTTCCATGGAGGGTATTTGGCTCCTTTGTCAAAGATGAGGTATTTGAGTGTGTTTGGAGTTGTTTCTGCATCTTCTAGCCTGTTCTGTTGGTCCTCAGGCCTGTCTTTGTGCCAGTACCGTGCTGTTTTTATCACAGTAGCTCTATAGTATAATTTCAGGTCAGGGATTGTAATGCCCCCTGCCTTGTCCCTGTTGCCCAGGATTGTTTTGGCTATTCTTGGTCTCTTCTGGTTCCAGATGAATTTCATGATTGCTTTCTCTGGTTCAGTGAAGTATGCTATTGGTATTTTGATTGGAATTGCATTAAATCTGTATAGTAATTTAGGAAGTATGGCCATTTTCACTATGTTGGTTCTTCTTATCCAAGAACATGGGATATCTTTCCACTTTCTGATATCCCTTTCAATTTCCTTTTTTAGACTACTGTAGTTTTCATTGTAAAGATCTTTTACTTGCTTTGTTAGATTGATTCCTAATATTTCCCTTTTTTTTAAATGCAGTTGTGAATGGTGTAGCTTCCCTAATTTCTTTCTCAGTGAGTTTGTTATTTGTATATAGAAATGCTATTGATTTTGAGTGTTGACTTTGTATTCAACTATATGACTGAACTTGGTTATTAAATCTAGAAGTCTTTTGGTGGAGTTTTTAGGGTCTTCTATATAGAGTATCATGTCATCCGCAAATAATGATAGTTTAACTTCTTCCTTTCCTCTCCTATCTTTATTTCTTTTATTTCTTTCTCTTGCCTAACTGCTCTGACTAATGTGTCCAGAATTATATTGAATAAGAATGGCGAGTGGACACCCTTGTCTTGTTCCAGATTTTAGAGTGAAAACTTTCGGTTTTTGACTGTTTAGTATAATGCTGGCCATTGGTTTGTCCTAGGTGGCTTTTATCATACTGAGATATAGGCTGTCTACTACTTTCTGCAGGGTTTTTATCATGAATGGGTGTTGGATTTTGTCAAACGCTTTTTCTGCATTTATTGAGATGATCGTGTGATTTTGTCCTTTACTCTGTTGATATGGTGAATTACTTTTACTGATTTGCATATGTTGAACCATGCTTCTTTTTCCAAATTTTAATTCTTTCATTTTCCACCTTCCTCACACCTCCATTGTTATTGTTATTACTGCTAAGCTTTATTAATTTTAAGATATTTAATTGACTATGCTCTGATTTCTGACTTCCTTTCTACTGTTAGTAGTTGTCACATTTATATTTACTATATATAAGTATTTTGTTTGTCTTTGTGTCTATATTATTATTATTGCTGAGTGGTAGAGTGGTAGCTTTCATTGGTTCTTATGGTATGTCAATATCCAGTTTGTCTTTGACTCTAATTATTGCTGATTTATCTGCTATTGCCAGGGTGTCATAGTTGTTGCTATTAATTAGTTTTTACTGTAAGTCAATTTCAGGTTTGTCTTTGTGTCATCAACATTACTGTGGTTTGCTTTGTCTTCTCTGTGTGGTGTGGGGATCAAGACACCAGAAGAACGTTAGGCAATAAAAAGACCCTCAAGTCTTATGCTGAGCAGGTTAAGGAAGAGTATAAATAACAAAGCATAACCAAACACAAGGACACATCACAGAGAGACAGATTCTAACTAAAAAGATCTACACAGTAATGACCATAGCTGATTTTCAAACTGCAGCACAAAAATAACAGAAGTATAAGAAAGCGAGGCAAAAGCTGATACCTTCAAAAATCCTTAACACCCCCAAAACTGATCCCATGGTCACTGAAGTAGAGAAAGTTATAGGCAAAGAACAAAAAAACAAAATGGTTAAAATGATTGAGGCGTTCAAAGGACAAATACCTAAAGAAATTCATAAGCTCTTTACTGAGATTGGAGAGGATCTTAATAAACAGATAAAGGATTTAACTAATAAAATGTCTGATGAACTCAAAGAAGACACGAACAATAAACTAATGGACAAACAATAAACAAGGTAATACAAGATATGAATGACCATTTTTTAAAAAAATTAGAAATTATGCAAAGAAAGAAACACACGATAGGAAAAATCCAATAGAAAGCATGGGTGACATGCATGGTTTGACCAATATGAGGACAGACTGTCAGAAATTTAGGATAAGGTGGGTATAGTAGATCATAAATTCAATGATCCCCTAAAACAATAAGGCAATGTGCAAGCTGCTAGATGACTAAAAAAATCCCCATCAGAATTATAGGAATAAAGGAAAAGGTAGAAAGTTAGTCAAAAGGTATAAAAATTTGTTGAAATAATAGCAGAAAACTTTCCAAATCTCAGGAAAGAATTCAAGTACAAGAGGCATGTAGAACCCCAAATAGTCACAACCACACAAAAATTTCTCCAGGATACATTAAAAACACTGGCAAATCTAATGAATAGATACTTCTCAGAAGAAGTAGAAATGTCCAATAAATACATGAAAAAATGTTCAACATCTATGGCTATTACAGAAAAACAAATTGAAACAACACTGAGACTTTATCTCACTCCAGAAAGAATGGTTTTTATCAAGAAATCAAATAATAACATGTTGTGAGGAGAAGGGCAACCTTCAACACTGATGGTGTGAGTGTAAATTAGTATAACCTCTATGGAAATCAGTATAGTGATTCCTCAAAATACTAAAGCTAGAAAGTCCATTCAGCTCAGCTATTCCTCTTTGAGGGATTTTCCTGAATGAGTTAAAGACATATTACAGGTAATACGTGCATACCCATGTTAATAGCAGCACAACTCATAATAGCTAAATCTTGGAAGTTGCCTATATGTCCACTGACAGATGAATGGGGAAAGTCAGTGTGCCTTTTGTACATAATGGAGTACCCTTCTGCAATAAAGAAGGATAAATTTGAGTCATTTGTAGGAAAACAATGTTAAGTGAAATAAATCAGACACACAACTTAAATATTACATTGTTGTTCTCAAAACTCAAAGTATAAATAATTTAAAGAGAAATATAAGAGACAGATGACAGAAAATGGGGAGGTAGACCTTTTGCAGATGGGAAGGGGAGCTACAAATTGAAGAATAGGGAAGGGTACGGAGAGGAAGGGGAAATAAAAAAGATTAAGGTTTGATATGTGTGTGTACTAACTTCCCACACTGAATGTATTCATTATGTATTGCAAACATGTACTAACAATAAAAAAAAAAAAAAAAAAAGATTTTCTTCCGCATGAGTTCATATGTCGGGCCACTAGTCTGTAGAGGGTCGGCGCTATCTACCAGGATGCCGCTGCTTTGGACCCACACCCATTCTGGGGGATGGCGGGCTGGACACCAGGAGTGAGACGTTCACCCCAAGCTGGCCGGGCTGCAGGCACCGCAGGGCTGGGACGGACCGAGCGCTCAGGGTGGAGAACACAGAGGGGCTGGGCGGCAGAGGCTCTGCTTCTACCCGGCCGGCGGCTCTGCTCCTGCTCCGGTGGCACAGAGAATTTCAGTATTTTATGGACGACGTGGTTGCGCTGACGCCTTGCTACAGCAGCAATAGAAAAGAAATATCCAAAGGAAGCAATGCCGGCCACATTGGTAATTAATTGAACGTTTTCAGGAACCAGATAAAAAAGCAAAACAAAAACAAGGGAAATTAATTTACTATTTCATTTCACTTAAAAGAGCCAAAATAGTATCACTTCTGCATGTATCAATCCCCAGCGTGATTACCACGCCCCTGAGCATTCAGAACCGGCGCACAGCCTGCCGTGGCCTGCGTGGTTACCCCTGGGATGGCACAGGCCTGTCGGGCAGGGCTGGGGAGGCTTCCTTCCCCTTCCTTCTTCTTTCCGAGCTCTCTGCAATTGGGGGAGGCGACCTCCCAGCGGCCTGGCATTTCCTGCAGGCCTGCCTGGGTCTCCTTCCCTGTTTAGCCCACCTGTAAATGGGCGCCAGTCCTTAGTGGGTGCAGGATTCACGACGGAGACATGGTGGTTCTTTCAGCTCTGAGCTCAGTTATTTAATTATCTGGCCTACTTAGTGCTACCTGCATTTACTGAACCGAACACTTAATTGCTCTAAAGCTTCTTGACTTTTCAGGCCTAATATACCTGCAACTTGCTGCTCTTGAAACTCAGGCTTTGGTGAATTTACTAAGAATTAGTGGGAATTGGCTGTGCCTGAAGCCTGCATTTTCTTTTCTTTTCCTCACTGTCCTGTCCTTGCACCTCTCCCTCTCCCTCCATTCAGGCCCCTGAGATGATGACTCTCAGTTTTCTCTCTTCCAGACAACTGATAGCAGCAAACGTAAGCATTTCCTGTAATTGAGCACCACCTTGTGGTCCAGGAGAAAATCCAGAAATGTGCTGCATCCATCTTTGGATCATTGAGCATAACGAGCCTCCTTGAAGGGCCATCTGGCTTTGGTTGTCTCCTTTAGCCTGAGAGGAAATGAGATTTATTACTGAATATACAGTGTCTCCTACCGTCTAAACTGCCTGGTGAGAAATCAGTGGATCTAATTTGAAATAAGCAGAGATCATGCAGAAACATAAATCCAGGCTGCCCCTGTTCCATTATTTAAATTGAATTGTGTCCGCATTGCACAGATGACTCGGCTTAGCCAAGGAATTTGGCATCTATCTGCTGCTACTGTAAAATGTTGAGTTTAACGCGTCGGTTGCTCTGATTAGGATTTAGCTCCTGGCACTTTCTCAGGTGGCTAAATTTTTTTTAAAATGCACCTTTAGAAAGCATCTAGTCAGACTGGTCACACAGCCTTGCTGACCCTTCCTGGCTGGCAAGTGAGCTGGAGCCCTTCTGTTCCCCAGCGAGGTCCCAGATGCCAAGAAATACACATGTGCTGGCAGGATTTCAACTAGACGTTCCAACAAGGGCAAAGAACGGTGATTACAAGTAACAGAACTTACTAAATTATACCCCTCCCTCGATCCCCCGAGTTAATGGTTTCTTATGTGTTGTAGCCCCTCCTGCCCCACCTCCAGTCCTCTGCAATTTCAGATTCTAAATAAAATCAAACCCAGCTCCTGACTTTGCAGGCTCCTAGATAGGAAGTGTAGATGTGGAGTCATGTCTGCTCTTGGCCTCACACTTCACATGTGACCGGGTATTGGAGAGGGATATACGTGGTGGTGAAGTATCTCAGGAAAAAAAAAAAATCCTTCCTGTAGCTCCTGAGCCAATCTTTCCTTTCAGTTAAGGTGCTGGCAGACCTTCAAACTACAATTTTGTTAAAGGAGCAATTTAAGGTTTTATCTGACACTTTAAACATAGCACAAGAGTACATATTATATGTTCATAATATAATAATAGCATAAAATTACGTATTACATGTGGATGATGAATTTTAATTGAAATGATGACTCTTAATGGAAGTGGGTATTATGAAATTAAGGCATTTCCCTGAAAGAAAATGTCAGGATATAATATCACAAGAGTTAAGTACACTCATCATCTATATCTATATCTGTATGTATATATCTGTATGTATATCTGTGTGATGGGCTGCTGACTAGAGTCTATGAGCAGAAAACATTACATGAGCATCACACTCTGAAGACCAGAGTGTTTGCCCAGTGTTTATTTTCTGTTTGGCTTGGGCTTCCAGACAGCATGTGGGCCCTTCTGTAGAAGAAGAGTTGATGTAGAGGCAGGTGCCTTTCCCAGGGCCAGACCCTAAGGGTACCTTCACATCCTGATGGAGGGGCAGACTTGGGGCCAACATCAGCCAGGAAGCCACAGACCAAACCACTGGAAAGTGAGACCAAATTCAGGAAGGAGGCAAAGGCAGGTGAAGAGCCCAGACATTGGGCTCATGTTTGCATGCAGCTAGGTAGAACTTGGCTGGGGTAGCTATCTCTCTGAGTATCCTTTGGATATTTTACCATTGATAAATCAGGAGACCAGGGAAATGAAACTCCGGTTTTCATGAGACAGATTGGGGTTCAAACCCTCACCCCTTGCTTTCCTAGGCTTACCAGTTAGGATGTGTGCGTGGTATTTGCTCTCTCCTGTAACAGCAGGCTGAGACCCAGGGCGGCACTAAGCCTGGCCACTGATGTGGCGAGGTTCTCACAGTCTGCCTTGATTACTGACATTAAATTCTCAAGTTCTGCCTGTCTATCTGCTTTATCATCATCTGTATGCAGGCTTTTGTCCTTAAAAATTCTGTCTCAGAAATACAGTAGATGGTGACTCCCATACCTGTAGGCCTCATATTCTTACATAATCTCAGCAAAGATAAAAAATACATGAGGAAAGAAAGAAAGGAAAAAGAAGGAAAAAAAAACAAAGAGTGAAAGCAAGGAGGGGTAGTTTCTTCTCAAACATTCCTTTTTAAAAGGAAAGGAAGCATAGCTCAGAAGTGCCTTGGAAGACTTCTTGTATACCACTGGCCTGGCCTGGACAGGTCACATACTTTGACATTTTTAGCCTCTAGAGTGGCAGGTGCACTCTGCCAGCAGGAAAGGAGAGGGTCCTGTGTCCAGAAAGACTAAGACTCTGAAACTCAGGTGAGAGCATGAGTATCTTTCTCCTCAGTTTCCTTACTCATAAGTTGGGGTTTCAGAATTATGTACCTAACAAAATACCTGGTACAAAAGACACACTCAATAAAAATGTATTGTTTCATTTCCAGCATCTGCAGTGCAAGAATTTCAGGAGACTGTTCTTTTGGCAGGCATGTATTGTTAGGTGTTGAGGACCAGATAAGACAAATGATGGAGCAGGTGATCTTGACTTAGATGGAGTCTTCCCCACACCACTGGATCAGAGTTAGGGTTGGGTGAAGAGAAGGGAGTTGGGGGATGGTAAACCTCCCAAGAGAATAAAGAGACCAGGTTTTGAATTCTTCCTATGGGATGTAAACCACTTCTAAATTTGTCTGTTTCTAAGACCTGCTTCATGATCCCACTTTGGAAGCTGACCATCCCATCCCAGCTGCCTTTACATATGGGTGCATTTCAATAGTGTCATTACAAAACAGAAAGTCCTGGGGGTGACATTTCATGAAGATGTGAACTCCTCCCACCCTGCTGAACAGCACAAGCAAATGTGGAAGCCCATAAATTTATATGTAGTCATACTAGCCAGAGGCAAAAGACACCCTCGGTATGATGTCCTGAGAACTCACAATTGGTTGAGGACAGTTGTGATTCTCAAGGGGGAAGGGCCACTTTGGATTTGTAGAGAAATAGAAAAGCATGATTTTTGGATATTATAATGAATGTTTTAATCCAGGCATGCATGACCAAGTTGTATTTAAGACTCTTTAGATAGATAGTTGAAGGAGAACTGAACATTCCCATAGCATCAATACAGAGATACACACTTAGAAAAAAGAAGGGAAACTTTAGAGTAAAATGTGATAGCAGATTATTGTCACATCAACTCAGGGGTTGCATCACCAGTGATGTGCAAAGATATGATGTATCTTTTGGTGTGGTGCAACTTGAATCCATTGAGCCTTTAGATTGAACTTCCATTGCATAAAAACAGCTAAACAATGCTACAAAAGAACAACAGAGACAAATACGAATACAGAAAGCAGGATATCTTTCAGGATGATTGAGGCGTTCTACTGCACACATCCTGGAGGCTGAACTAGATTTAAAAAGGATGAGGAGAGAGACAGAAAAAAGATGCAATACCATCTTTGTGCTGCAAAAGAACGAACATTTTAGGTTCAACCATGAGAACCTGAATATTGTCTAGATATTAATTGAAATAATAGCATAAACATCATTGACTGAAAAAAATAGATGACAAAATAGATGATAGGATTACCTCCTCGCAGTTACATGCATATGTAGACGTAAACATAGAAAGTGCCCAAGAATGACGTGCAAGCTGTTAAGGCAATCTCTTCATGGCACGAATGTCATATTTTTATTTTGAAAGCTTTACTTATTTCCATTTTATATCTACAATATATATGTCGTGTTTCTGTAAAGCAATTTAATTTAGAAGGTGAAAGTTATTAAACTGAGCACGTAAATATGGGAGGGGAGAGAATGGAAAAGCACAAGCTGTTTAGTTCTCAGTTTTGCTGAAATCTGGCGTGTTCTGGAAAAATAGCCTTGAAGAAAGCTGTATTGTTTATGCTCACTCCCCCTTTCATCTCAGGAGCGATTGTGGAGGCTGCTAGAAGTGGCAGCCTGGGTGTTTTCTGTGATGACTGTCACGCAATTGTAATCAATCTGGCTACTTCCCCTTGGCAGTGACATTTTCTCAGTAGGGTTCCTGGAACATATTTTGAAGCCCAAGAACTTGAAGTACAAAGCATACAGAATGTTTTTGCTGTTTAATAGTTGGGATAAACAGCCTCCCTTATCCATGTCCTAGAAAAATCGAGGCCAAGCATCACAAAGCGATTACTCAAGGGCAGACAGCTAGGCAGTGAACAGGAACTTGGGTTCCCTCCTGCAGGAATCTGAGTGTTTTTCTTCTAATTAATTAACTCCCTGTGTATTAATTTACTATCTATTCTACGTGGGCAAGACAGCAATGTCTCTGCCTACGATGCTTGAACTCCACTTAGAGATGTGCTTTGTTTCTCCGGGAATGCCCTTCCTTAGGTTCAAAAGACACTTGCTTTCTGGGGTAATGAACTAACATCCAGTACGTTTATATGAATTTTCCTATGAGATATGAGCAATTTTTAATTCAACATCAAATTTCAGTTACAGGGGCAAAATGTGCTTGCCTTCTCTTTCCTGGGAGAGTCAATAATCCGGTAGCTACATGTGGAGAGATAAAAGAGACAGAGCTCTATGCAAAATCGGGCTTTTGCCTGAACCACGCGCATCCTAGGGAAAATGTTATTTACCGCCTTTTCGGACAGGCAGGCAGTGTTCTTAAGAGATCTGGGAACTCATTCATCCTTTGATTGATCATTTTGCAAGTATTTCTTAAGTGAATATTGCAGCAGAAGCCACAAGTCAGGTTTGGTTGGAATGAGAAAGGCTAGACTCAACACTTAGCTTTTTTCCATAGTAGTAGACACATCTCTAGGGGGGCAGAGGTCGACATGGAAACAGATTGTTCCAATAAACAGCACTGATTATTTCAGCAGCACAGGCAGAGCCTGAATCCTTGCCCCACATTTCTCTGGAACACTGTATTTTATAGCTTTGTAAAAATACATTCTATTACATATTATTCAGTTTTTCATTACTATAATGAAATACCTGAACTTGGGTACTTTATTAAAAAAAGTTTATTTAACTCAGACTGGGAGATTCACATGTACTTGAAATACTGCAGAGAGATTTCATATTCCCTTCACCTAGTTGTCTTCAATGGTAACATTATGTGTGATTATAGAATTAGGAGATTACAATTGGTACCATCCACTGATCTTGTTCATACTTCAGCAGTTTCAGATACACTCACTTGTGTGATTCTCTGTGTGTATATATTTAGTTCCTTGCAATTTTATGCCATCTGGAATGACGGGCTTACCACGGCCATGAAGACACGGAACAGATCCACCGCAGGGAGCCCTGGCTTTTTATAGCAGCACCTACTCCCTGTCTCATGGTAGCTACACTGTACATCTCTGTACAGTGTATATCTCTACCCTTTCTTTTTTCTATCACAAACTCCATACAAATGTGACATACAGCATATAACTTGAGATTATTTTCATTCAGATTAATTCATTGGAGAGCGCTTTAAGTTGTTATGTGCTTTGATAGTTCATTTTTATTACTATTATTCCACTGTGTGGATATACCGCTGTTTAAGCATTTACTGGTTGAGGGGCATTTGATCTGAATTTTTTATGGCTTTTTGAAATTATGAATAAAGCTGCTGTAGACTTTATTTACAGGTTTTTGTATGAACAGAAGATTTTATTACTTTGGAATAAATGCCAAACATTGAAATTGCAGATTCACATGGTAAGTGCATGATTAGTTTTGTAAGAAACTGTTACACCCTTTTAAAAGAGTGGCTGTATGTAGCATTTTACATTTTCACGAGCAAAGTATGAATGATCCAATTTCTCCACATTCTTGTCAATACTCAGGGTTATCACAGTTTTTTGTTTTAGCCATTTTAATAGGTATACAGTGACATTGTGTTGGGGCTTTACTTTCTCTAGTGGCTCATAAAGTTCAACATGTCTTCCTGTGCTGGGTGAACTTGGATTGTTTACTTTCTAGGCAGCTGCACAGTGCAGGTGATGGCTGGAGTTTTGATAGTTACCAACTGTGTTAGAAAAACACAGGGAAGTTTTAAATACTGAAAGTTTTTTACAGTAAAAGGCACATTGTCATAAATCCCCCTTTAAATACCCGCCACCTGGCTTGGAATATACTTACCAATCTTGTCACTTTCTGAAGCAGTTCTGGAAGTCCTCTTTCATGTCTTTAGTTGCGTTTTTGTGGTTCTCTTGATGTTCTGAATCAATTAAAAAATGTTCACCTTTCATGGTCATTTTGATTTCGGGGAAGAGGCAAAAGCCACATGGTGCCAGATCCAGTGAATAAGGTGGATGAGGCCACACTGTAATGTCCTCATGAACTTGCTTTTCTGTGGCTCACACTCCGCTGCACCCAGCAAAGTTTTGATCCCACCTCATAAAGACACTTATGAAAGAGGGCTTTCAGAGCCACTTAGAAAGTGGCAGGAATGATTAGATAAGTGTGTGTGAAGTGAGGGGTGTGTTTTGAATCGGATTGTGGTTGTATTTCTTTTATTGTAACAAATTGTTTACATGTAAACATTCACCATATATTTTGATCGCCCCTTGTAGCGTCCTCCTCATTCCCACAATTAACGTTCTTTCTTAGGCTTTGTAATGATTCTAGTTTTGAGGGTTGCAATAGTTGGTGTATGTTCAAAGCTCAAAACCTAGACTGCCAGGTGTACAAAGACTGATTTAGTTTATTGTAAAAAGTTTACACAGTGCAGATAGAAAATGTATGTGTGGAATTTCAAAGCAACCGTGCCCAAACGTGACTATTTCAAGCTGGATGAACTCATCTTTGTTCTATTTGCTCACCAGTAAAAGGGGAATAAAAATACTATTGCGTAAAACTACCATGAGAATAAAATGTAATAATGCATGTAAAGCACTTTATAGAGGATCTAGTTTATAGTTGTGCTAAATAAGTATTCTCCACTATGACTGTAGCCTTTCCTTTTTGTATGCATTCTGAGTATTTCCACCTAAATTGAACAAATTTCAAGTTTCATAGATGGTCCCATTCCTTTATCGATGTCTTTAAAGAGGCTGGAGAGGTCTAATGGTCTAAGCCTCATTTCCTTTCCTTAGGGGAACAAAAACAATGGGTTTGTGCCAGGAGAAGAGTAGACATTTTTAGCTTATTTACAGAAGAGATGTGATCCAGTAAATAACTCTTTCTTTGTGGTTGCATAACAGAATATACATTCCTAACAAGTGTGTCTCTTCAAAACAAATCCTAAGGCAAAGGTTCAAGTTGTTTAGACTATGATCAAAGAAAACACTGGTGAGGGCACAGGCAAATGAAACAGGAAAGGAAAGCCAGCCAGAACAGGGATATCAAATAAGAGTCTCCTATACAGGCAGTAAGAATTTAATTCCTCTGTAAAGTCCAGGAGCCAGTGTAGAAGGCATACTTGACTTACCTCACAGGACTGAGGAATCTGGGTGTTTATCCATCAGCTACCCTTGACATTGGTCAAGCATTACATCAGGATGAAGATGGATTAATTCCCAGGTACTTAGCATTAGTTCCAGGACTAGTAGAAGCAGTCCTGGTAGAAGCAGAAACGCTGAGCCGAGAAAATGGTGGCAAGGAGACATGGGCAGCACACCGAGGGGTGCTGCTGTGATTTCTTCGGCCTTCTCTCAGAACTGCTTGTGCCTCGGGTTAAGTTTACTCCGTCTCATCCTATTTCAAGTTTGTGGCCAGTCACACTTCCAAACAAATAGAAGAATTCATGGACAAGTTCATAATTTTCACTGCTGCCAGTGGTTCTGCAGACGTAAATGATACTCATCCTCTTCATCCTCTACTGTTCGCTCTGGACTCCCTTCAAACTCAGCCAGAACTTCTGCTTGTGGATTGTGCTTACGTAGGGAGGTAATACTGACATTCATCTTCATGGGTCTTGGATTCCTGTTACTGTATCATAGTGATGTTATTCTAGGGCTCTTAAATTGCTCCCGTAGAGTTGCCACAGGGAATGGACACATGAAGTGGGGCTCCAGTGACTTCTCTGGGTTCCACATCTTCCCTTGTCCTGTTACATAGCAACAAATGTATGTACTTTTGTTACAGTTTAATATGAAATACTCCCTAGAGATTAGTCTATTGAGGCTAAATTCCAATGTAGCAATGTCCAGAGGTTGAGGCCTCAATGTGACTGAATCACGAAGATGCTTCCTATCTCATCGATGGGCTAATCTACTGATGAGTCCATAGCTGAACAGGCTTCAGAAGGGGGGCCCAGTTAGAGGAAATAAGTCATGGTGCCTTTGAAGATATATCTTATCCCTGGTCCCTTTTTCTCTGGCCCTTTCCCATTTTCTCTGCTGACCATCCTGAGATGAACAGTTTTGCTCCACTGAGCCTTGCCCCTATGATCTTCTGTCTCACCTCAGGCCCATAACAATGGAAACAGCTGACTGTAGACCACACCCCCTGAAACCATCAGCCAAAGTAAACTTTTCTGCCTTGAAGTTCTTTTTCTCAGGTATTTTCTCACAATTTACAGTGATGAGAGACAATGAGGCCTGGCAGAAACTCCTTTCTCTACCTGCTTGTAGAGAGAGTTTGGTGGAACCCTTTCTGTTTTCCTTGGCAAAAGCATTCCTCTTACCATAAGCCTATCAACATTCTTATTCCCCAAATCTAAACTAATGTGGGAGTCTTACTTGGGGTAAGAGCATCACTTCTATTGTGCAACGAAAATTGAGAAATTGATTCACTGTGAGGACAGACTTTGCCCAGGACTCCATTTATCAACTAGTCTCCACTGTTCTCCCTCCTCTGATATTTTTCATTCTCCCAGTGTCTGCTCAGATCTAATTTCAAACAATGCTCAAACAATTTGGTGATTCCCCTCTTCTCAGTTTAGTAGATGGGTAAATAGATACAGGCCCTCGTCATGGGCCTATAGATTCACATCTATACATACTTATCCTGGTTGTTGCAGGTGAAATACCTCCAATGGATTCGTTGTAGGTCTGACAGCTGATTCTGATCTAGACACTGAGCTAGAGTTGGAGGGTTTATTCTTTAGTGCCTACCAGTAATCTGTTGAAGGCCCTTCTAGAATCTTTAATTCCCTACCATTTCTGGCCTGCTTGGTGGCAGCAGAGTTGGTTCGTCTGGTCAGAAAAGGCCTTAAAGTACTGCAGGTGTTGGCAATGGGAATTTGGGCAGCCATGAATTAAAATGGTGAGCACAGAGGGCTTACCGGGTGGAGGCACCCAGCACATTGTCCTAGTCATGGTTTATAAATGATGACTAGGATTCTTTTTTTCCCCCTTTTAAATTACAATGCAGAGCTCATAAATAAAAATCATTATAAAACAACACATATGACCAGTGAGAAAACATTATATCACAAGGCTTGGAGAAAGAGCCACAGAAGCATGGAAAGGAGATTTATTGTTGTGATGAGTGAATGGAAAGACAGGAATAGGTGGAAACCTTGAATATCTCTGATGTTTCTCTTGTTGTGGTCTCTTCTCTTTTGGCCTCAGAACAGCCTGATGAGTTGGTAGTATTTAGATATGAATTATTACTTTATTAAAAAGGAAGATGAATAATAAAAATATTAACATGGCCAAGGTTATATTATGAATGTCAGAAATACAGTTGTGTTTGTTGATTACCATTTAGCATTCTGCTAACTCAGCAAACTATTCTTTATCTCACTTTAACTGCTAGCTCAAATTATATTGGTAAGTCCATACTCCAAAATCTGTATTTGTTGGGGGAACAGAGAATGACAGACTATTTATCATCTATCTTTGCTTCAGAATGAAATGTGACTTTTATGTAACTCTAACAATTTATGTATGCTGTGAAAATGCCTTGCCACTTGAAAATGCTACAAATAAACTGGGAAATGAAGACTAATATTCTATTGAAAGGTTATAATTTTCAACGCACTTAGCATGAGTCAGACTCCATGTGCCAGTGCGGTCTTGAAAAGAGGTTGACAGTTCTCCAGCACTAAGCTGAAACACAATAGAATTATAAACATCTTACATCCAGTATTTCAAATGACACATAGAACTAGGGGCTTCTTGCTAGAGGGGTGAATCTAAAAGCCTTGTAATCCCATAGCAATGTTTTCTGGCTAATTTTGCACATAGCCAATTTATTCTTATTGAATTTTTCCTTTCAGGAGTATTTTACATCAAATGGCCCTGCAAGATACTTTCAGTTATTTTTCTGTGTAAAATGCTGAGATATTTGTGTACGGAGAGTGTCAAACCTTTATCCTCAACTTTCAAAGTGATTTTAGCAGAAGCTTTACACACACATGCATGCACGTGTAGGAGGGAATATACATGCCATTTAAAATGTTGTTTTTTTTTTTTTAATGCTTCATCCACTTTGCACCTAGAAAGGAAAGATTGGGACTAAATGACTGTATATAGCAATCCTTCTAGGAAGATTTCACGTTTTCTTCCTTATTTTAAGACCATAGGAAGAATTATAAAGCTTAGTTCAACATTTTTCTGAAGGTGCTGGGCAAAAAGAGTATAGTTTTAGAAGCCTAATTTCAAATTCTAGTATTTATAAGCCTAATTCAAATTCACTTACTGTATATTTTGAATGAATGGCATACTCTCCTTGACACTCAATGTTTTCATCTGCAAAGTGGAGCCAGAAACACTTATCTCATAGGATTAAAAGATCAAATGAAATAACACAGAATGTCATTGAAGTGGTACTTTGACAACCCATAAGAGTTTTGGGAGCTAGATCAGTTGGAAAATTCTTTCTTACTGTAGATCAAAATATATTTCTCTAATCTTACACCACTGGCTTTTGATCAGTCGTCAAAAGGACACAGATGAACAATCAAATCTTTTTTTTTTTAAATTAGGGTCCTATGCATATGAGAATTTTGCTCTGAGGTCTACTGTAAGTCTTTCCTTCTTACCAGATATTAATTTGGTTCCTGCCCAAGGCCCCTTCTCTTTTCATTTCACACTCTCTCCCTGGACTTCCTCATATATTCCTATGGCTTCGCTAACTATCCATTTTCCTCCTTTCTAAACCTGTTTGCTGGTCAGTGTTCAGGGACTCCCTGATGGCACCAATCATACAACAATACTAGATATCTTACAACAATATCTTAATTTGGGGAACTATAAAAAAACACCAAGAACTGAGTAGATCATAAATGACAAAAATATCTTAATTGGGGGAACTATAAAAAACACCAAGAACTGAGTAGATCATAAATGACAGAACTTTGTTTCTCACAGCTTTGAAGGCTGGAAAATCCACAGTCAAGGTACTGGCAGATTTGGTGTCTGGTAAGGGTTCTTTCCTGCTTCATAAATGGTACCTTACTGCTATGTCCTCATGGTGGGATGGGAAATCCAGCCACTTGGGCCAATTTTACAAGGACACTAATCCCATTTATGAGGGCTCCACTCGAGTGATCTAATCATCACCCCAAAGCTCCATGTAACAACACCATCACCTTGGGGGTTAAGATGTCAACATAAGGGTTGAGAAGATGCAAGCATTCAGATCATAGGAACCCAGTTACTTGTTCCAAAATTTTGAGATTTAGCCTTGATTCTCTTCCTTCTCTCACTATCCCTCCTTGTAGTCTTTTGTTCGGTTTTGTGGTTCCTACATCAATAGCTCTTGAATTTACCCACCACTCTCCTTACTGGAGACTACCGCTGTAGTATAGGCTGCCACCTTCTCAAGTCTGGACAAAGCAGTTGGCCCTAGATGGCCACCCCGTGTCCCCAGGCCTTCCCTGTTCTAGTCAGTTCTCTATCCTGAAGCCAGAGTGATATTTTGGAGCTTAAAATTTCATTCTGTCACTCTCTGGTAGAAAATAATGGCATTCAGTCATCCTCGAATGAAATGTAAACACCTTAACATAGCTGTAAGGCTGTTTGTCAACTACTCAGCCATGTTTTATGTCTTTTCTTCTTACTTCTCCTGCCTCAATCATGGCAGACCTCTTTTGCTTCCCTGAATTGGATACTCTATGTTTTGCCACTGGGCCTTCAATCTTGTTTGCCTGGCTGAAACACTCTTCTCTTTCTGCTTCCTTTCCCATTCATTTGGCTAATATTATACTTGTCTTCAGGCCTACCTGTATGTCACCTTCCCAGAGAAGCATTCTTTTACCTTCCCTGTGCTATGTTGGGTCTTTCTGTTATGAATTTCAGAGCAATCTGTATTTTTCACTCCTTAATATGCTTCATTATTGTGATTATGTCTTTAATTTATTTTTTCTCTCTACTATATACTCTGTTAAGGTAGTGAGCATTGTTTTCCTATGAAAAATTTCAAATAATATAGAAAAAAATCGAAGAGTTAAAGAATATTCATATAGTCCTCCCATAGTTTCAGTAATGGTCACTCATGAACAATATTCTTTTATCTCAAACCCTTCTACCCCTCCCTATTTCCTCAGATTATTTTTAACCAAATCCCAGACATCATACTAACTTATCCAAAAATTTAGTATGTGTTTCTGAAGAATAATTATTGGTTTAAAAACCCAATTCTGTCATTTAAGCCACCCAATCTATTCTTATCTACAAACTATTGATTTTTACTTAGGTTATTATTTTAATCAGTTCTGGCTACTATAACAAGAATATGATAAGTGAGTGGTTTATACAAGATAACATTTACTTTTTATAGGTACAGAGACTTGAAATCTGAGTTCAGGATGACAGCATAGTCAAATGACCTCTTATCTGGTTATGTCCTCACATGGTCTTCCTAGGTGTGTGGACTTGGAGACAGAGAGAGAGACAGTTTGGGAAGAAAGAGAGTCAGGGGAAGAGGGAAGGAGGTGGGAGACGGAGAGGAAGAGAGAAAAAGAAAGAGAGAGAAGAGACAAAGAGAGAGAGAAAGAGAGAGAGGGAGAGAGAGACAGACCTTCTTTACAAAGGCCATTAAACTCATCATTAAAGAATGATGCAGTCTAAACAATTACAGTTTCCAAAGTTGAGAAAAGATGCCTGGTGTCTTAGTGAGCTTTCTGTCACTCCACAAAATGGTTGAGAATAACAATTTGAAGGAGGAAAGCTTTGTGTAGGCTCACAGTTTCAGAGGTGTCAGTCCATGGTTAGTTGACTCCATTGCTTGTTGGCCTGTAGTGAGGCAGAACCATCATGGTAGAATGGTGTGGTGAAGGACAGCTGTTCACTTTGTGGCAGTGAGGATTCAGAGTGGGAGAAAAACAGTGAGAAAGCATCCAGGGACAAGAAGTAGTCCCAAAGGGAACACCACAGTGACCTGCTGCATTCAGTGTGGCCCCACCACCCCCTTTTCCATCATGTCCCAATAATGCCTTCAGGTTACGAAGCCATCAGTGAATGAATCCATCTGTAAAGTTAGAGCCCTCAGGATCCCATCATCTTCCCAAAGGCTCCACTTCTGAGCACTGCTATACTAGAGACCTAGCTTTCAACCTGAGCACTGGGCAGGGAGTATTCCAAATCCAAACTGTAAACATCTGGTGTGACAGAATCTCTCTGTCTCAAGTGTAGAGAAGGTAGTTGCTCACTCTGAAACTACATGGACTGAGTTCAGGTCCTAATGGGCACTGGCCAGTTGTATTTCATGAACCAAGTTGGTTGACATTCGAAGGATCAATTTCCTAATGTGTGAAATGGAAGAAAAATGGAACTTGTGTCATAGGATTATTGTGAGTGCTGGACACCCTACCTGGCACATACTAGAAGATCAGGATTATGAATTTGTTATTTTATTCCACAAATTCATGGAGATAGAGCCGTGTTCATGGATAACTTGCACAGAGGCCTGGCATCACCTTGCTGATGCTTCAGACAACCTCCACGCCACTTGTCAATTAACCCTCCTGGAGGGACTGTCCCACCTGTGCCATCACTGCTGTTGAGTGCTTTCCACTCAGGTTTCCCCTGTACCAGGTCTAGGAGTGGGACTCTCACCGCCTTATTCTTCTGAGCAGTCTGTGTCCTCCTCTGCCCCCCACACACCATGGCTCTGGTTGGGCTGACTTTATAGGATATGATCTCCATCGGGTCTGAGAGGCTGACCTTAGGCTGCTATAGGGATCTTTGCACCAAATCCCTGCTCCTTTTTCAACCATCAAGCGAATTCCCAGTCCTCCTCCTCCTCTTTGTCTTTGTAAAGCATCAAAGGTAGAGTTAATTGGATGACGAAGAACCTGTTCAATTTCCTATGTCACCTTCCAGCCAGCCACATATTCCTTAGGGCTGCTGGTAGATTGAATTAACTTTCTACAGGATTTCTCTTTGTATATTTAAAATATTTGGAGTTTTGTAGAATCAACTCTTTTATTTTGTGACAATGGGGACTTTAATTATGCTTTCCCTTTTCTCTGATTTTGTTTTTCACAGATTACCAATAGCTGTTCCCTTGGTATCCCTTCAACTTGTTCTTTGTCCAGTTTGAAACTCATTTAAAGCATCTAGGTCCCTGTTTACAATCTCTTTGTCTGCCTGTGGCTTCAGTTTTCTCTTAATAATATTAGTTTCACCTTTACCACTGCAGCAACAATGTGTTTAGACAAAGCGGATGGGAGTAAAATAGAAGTTGAATGAACACGTTTGTTCTTGTGGTTTGTTAATATTAAATCTTTGTCCCTAAAGCAGATGCAGTACAGCTTTCATTATGACATAAAACAAGCAGAAAAAAACCCCCCACACAACTGAGACCTTTAGAAACACCACGAGGACAAAACACAGGTGTATTCCTGCTGTATACCAGGTAACTTCAGATTTGTTACCCATTAAAAGTATAATACATATCCTTCCCTGCAGCCTCCTTCTCCCAAACAATCTTGTTGATCTCAAAAACCAGGTACATCATTAAAGCCAGGCTTCTTTCCAGATAGCATCTTCAAGAATAAACAAGATGAGAAAATAATACTAATTGGATCACCACAGATTGACACAAGACAAATAAACTCTTTGGTCTTTAACCTGTTATTTAAAACAGAGAACACTTTAGAACTGTGAAAACCATAGTAATGGCTAACCATATAGAGAGTGGCTTCTTTCTTGTCTCGTCTCTTCTCTTCTCTTCTCTTCTCTTCTCTTCTCTTCTCTTTTCTTTCTTTTCTTTTCTTTTCTTTTCTTTTCTTTTCTTTTCTTTTCTTTTCTTTTGTGGTATGGGGATTGAAACTAAGCCTTTGCATATGCTAGCCAAGTGCTCTACCATTTAGCTACATCCTTAGCCCTAAGGGAATTTTTGAACAATGGTCCTTACAGCCAATTTAGAACACTTAAACATCTGACACTGTACCCAAAACTTGACGTATATTATTTCACCTCATCTCTGTAGTATGAGTTTTAGAATTCTCATTTTACATGTGAGAGAGTTTATGTGACCATGATTCCATTGCAAGTACACAGAGTAGTCGAGTTAAAATTCAGTATTGGACTGCAGTTCCCTCGTTCTTAACCATTGTCCTGTATTCATTCTTTGTGATTAGCTCCCAGATGACGGAAGAATGGACTAACATCTCCTAGCCCCACAAGTCTGAAGGCACCTATTTTTCAGAAAGAAAGAAAATAAGTCTTCCGGTTACCATTAATATACAAGCTTGTACGTCCTTTGGCAATTAAATTGATAAATTCTTGTTCTTCCTTGTAGTGAAATAAAATGTGAAAAATAAAATTAGTAATCATATTTCAGCCATGAGGGAGAGAAAGAAAAGTTAACTCATTAATCGATTGCTGTATCTTGTTGAGATTCATTGGTATAAATTATGTAGAGTGAAAAAATCTGCTGAATTTGGTAATTATTTTCATTCTCTGGTTCTATCGAAGCCATTAAGTAAAATTTCAAAGAACCAATGAGTTATCAGTTTCTGATGACTCTTAATTCAGTAACAGAGCCATAATTATTGATTTTTTTTTATTTGCTCTATTCTCAAAGTTCATTTTGACATATTAGCCAGTTTTCACCTGACACCTAATTGTCAGACATTTTTTACAGTCATATATTTGGGTTATTTTAATGGCAAATTTGTTTTAGGTAGCTTCCCTGGAAGGGAAGTTCCTTTTATTTTCCTCTGAGCTTTCTTTATTACAGTATTCAAAACACACATGGTGAAAATTTAGTCTGTTATTCAGACAGCCTTTTCTCTTTGATGCTGTGTCAGTCCAGCTCAAGAAGAAACAGACTGCTGACTCTGTCCCTCAGAGCGACGTGCCATTATATGCACGTGGAGGCTGATGATGGGCATGTGGAACTGACTTCCATTCATGTAATATTTTTTGAACTGTGATCATTTCCCAACCTTGTCATTATAAACCACACGAGTTGGAGTTTTTTAGTGTAATTTCTTGGAGCTACAATTCTTCATGAAATTAGTTAGTGCCTCGGCTTCCTTGATTAATCCAAGTGTGCGTTCATGTTAAGCCTCAAGCATGTGAGAAGACCTGTTTATACTTGTCCTGCCTCACATATAAATTCATCACCTTCCAGAGAAAAAGAGTCATCCTTCCTATTTCTTTAAAACCATGTTTAGCAATGCCGTTTAGCAGTATTTTAGCACCCAGAGGACACTTGTTAGCAGTGAGTAGCCAATGCTGTCCTCTTCCGTGTGTAGCTGCCTTTGGCGCAGCGGAATGGAACCTGCACATTCGTGCTCTAAGTGTAATGTGAGTCCACGTGCCTCCAGAAGCTGTTAGGAGCTTAGGAGACATTCCATGTGACTTTGTAGTCATTTTCTTCATTTCTCTTTTTCCTTCACCTCCCACAACAGACCCATGAACAAGTCTGCTTAGCGCTGCCTGCATAATACATCCCACTTCTTTCCATCTCTCCTAGAACTAACTCATGCCATTCTTTTCAGTTTGTGTACTTTTGAACTTCATTCCATGCTTCTGCTCTTCTCACAACAGAAAGAGCACGTGAGTTTAGTTATATGTTTATTCTGTGGAAGCCTCAAACTGACTTGTCATCACACTTAGAATAACACCCACACACCTTACTTTTATGTACAGACCTCTACACAACCCACCTCTGCTCACCTCTCCAACCTCGGCTCTCACCATCGACTATCAAACACTTCAAGTTTGTTCCACCTTGCAGGTGCTATTTTTGTTATTCCTTCTGTCTGAAAAATACTTCCCCCTTCTGTGTTTGGTCCTTATGGTCCTTCAAGTTTTGACTCAAAAGTCACCTGTGGGAAAGATCCCAAATCTTGGTTTTTTCTTGCAACCCTTCTCTCATTTACCCCTTTATAAATATATATGGCATTCACTAATCATATAATAATGACTTCCCCTTGAACTTCCTGTTTCTGTACTTTAAAAAACTAAATCAACTCTAAAAACATTTTTTCTAGTTCTAACATTAGCTGACAGTTACTTTTTTTTTTTTTTTTTTTTGGTGCTGGAGATCCAACTCAGGGCCTTGTGCTTGCCAGGTAAGCGCTCTAACCACTGAACTAAATCCCTAGCCCCTAGCTGATAGTATTATGGAAATTTGAAAACTCAAAAAAGTAAAAGGGGCTGGGGATTTAGCTCAGTGATTAGAGTGCTTGCCTTGTAAGCACAAGGGCCTGAGTTCGATCCCCGGCACCACAAAAAAAAAAAAAAAAAAAAGTAAAAGGAAGATGACTAAAATCACCCATAACTCCACTTACCAGCTGTAATTATTATTAATTGTGTGCTAGCGTCTCTTTTTATATATAATACCATATACCATTATTTCTGTTTAGAGTATTTTGTGCTAATTATTTCAAATCTCAAGGGGATTTATTTCAATATATCTCATTGGAGCTTTGTTTTAAAACCAACCAATTCCAACTATATATTAGCATAAACTTTTTACCACATTATAGACATGTTCTTTCTATCTGCTCCCAGGTCATTTACAGTTGCATCCTGTGGCTTTTACATCAACCTAAATCACATATCCATTTTTATGAATTTATTCATACAAATATTGAAGACCTACAATGCACCAGACCTTATTCATGGGGCTGGAGACATGGCAGTAAATCTAATAAAGTCCTTACTCTCCTAAATTTATTCTGAGAACTAGTACATCAAATGTTAGATGGTGAAAGCAAAGAAAAGAAGAAAGTCATCCAGGTGAGCGAGAGGCATTTGTTTCAATGTACAGGTTTTTATTAGTACATATTAATTGTAGACAGTATTGGGTTTCATTATGGTGAAACCCAATGTGTCTTCACCCATGTGTAGAGCACATTCTGATCCTGTGCATCTTGCTCATTTCCCTTCCCTAAGCCGCTTCCCTTGGTCTTCTTGGGTAATAAACTCCCTTCTGCTTTCCTGTCACTTTTTAAGATTCCACACATTAAGAAAACCATACAATATGTGTCCGAGTCTGGCTTACTTTGTGTAACATGATGATCTCCAGTTCCATCCATTTTCCTCCAAATTATATAATTTTATTTTCCCTTATGACTGAATAATACTCCACTGCGTACTGCATTTCCTTTATCGGTGGGCACCTGGGTTGATTCCATACTCAGCTATTGTGAACAGTGCAACAATACACATGACTGTGTGGGTTTCTCCATAGTACAGGCATTAGTTTTAAATACCATCATTGAGGAGATTTAAGCAAAGATCTGAAAGAGTTGAGGGAGAGTTATGGGAATACCTGCAGCAATCTTCCTAGCAGTCGGAACAGCCGGCTCAAAGGACTCGAAGCTCCAGCGTGCTTGGAGGACTTGAGGGATTACAAAGAGGCCAGGGTGGCTTGAGCTGATATCCAAGCTGGAGAGCAGAAGAAAGCAAGTCAGCGAGGCGAGATCGCGGTGAGGACTTTGGGCTTTCATCTGCTCTGAGTGAGATGGGTCAACCATGAGAGCTTTTTAGCAGAAGTGTTCCATGTCGCTTGGACAGTGAAAAGTTTCCCCTGGTTTCTGAGTGAACAAAAGGACTGGAAGGAGCCAAAATGGGAGCAGGTGGCCAGCCAGGAGGTTAGAGAAAAAGTCCTGGCAGGGGATGCCTGTGTCAGTGAGAGGTGGTTGGGTTATGGATATCTTGTGCGTGGAGAGCCAAGGAAACCTGTTTTGGGAAGTGGGGACTTAGAGAGAGAGACGACTTCAGTCTGATTCAAAGGGTTTTGGCCTAAGCAACACGACGCACGTATGTACCAAACTGGTGAAGATGAGGAACAGCCATTGTTGGCAGCAGTGTGTGTGGGTGGAGCTTATTAGCAGTGCCCTGGAACGCAGTCCACGTGAAAATGTCAAGTACTGGATGTCATCGCTGGATGTATGAACAGATTTCTGAAGAGAACTGAATCCTGCAAATATGAATTTGCAACCTGCTGTGCTACAGATGATATTGGAAATCACAGGACTGAATATGCTTACCAAAGAGTGAGTATGGATAGAAAAGTGGAAAACAGGAGGGAAGATGAAAGCAAGGGAGGGAGGGAAACTGTCCATGGATTTAAAGCCCTTCAAAACTCAGATGAAGTCTCACTTTCTTTTCAAAAGTTCTGTTAGATTGATCTTTCTATACGATTTGGATAGTGTGTGATGGAATTTAGCAATTACATTCTGCAGTACTCCAGAATGCTGCAGGAATATAGACTGAGCGGCTACTATCTGTGTGGTAGGTGCAGTACTAGGCATTGACGATTCAGTAGTGAAACAGTTAGACCTGGAGCTTCCTTAGGGAAGTTTTTGTCCCAGTGGTGTAATCATGTAGTGATATAGATACACACATGGAGCATATAGTGATATGCTACAACACATGGCTATAGCATATAGTGATGCAGTATTACTACTAAATATTAAAGCCATATCTTCTCCTTTCTCTTTCTTGGTGTTTTTTCCTAGTGGGATTAACCCTGAAAATTTTCAAGGAGTTAAACATTGATAAAAAAAAATCATTCATTGGATTTCTCAAAGATACATTTTTAAAATGCATAAGTAAATCTTTTGACATTTTACCTGAACCTTGCATTTAATAAATGTCTATCACATGTGGTCTGTGGTAATGGCAACAGCATCTGTTGAAATGGTGCTGTAGTGCTATTCCAGCGTGTCTAATCCTGAATGGTTTTGCAGCATGTTTCTCTGTACTAATAGTACTATCTTTTATTGTGGACCGAGCGGCCCTGGTTATTTGCCTGAGAAGTAGCCTATGCTTTATTTCGTATCCCTTCTAGCTCCATCTCTGCTCTTCTGGTGGGTCACTTGCTCCCAGGCTAGCCTCCCCTCTGCCTGCTCCCAGTTTTGTCTCAGCTCTCCATCTCAAGTGAGGAGACAGGTGGAGGGTCAGTGTCAGGAGACCGGCTGCAGAGGAGAAGGTGCAAAGCCCACCCCAGGATAAGTGAATCCTGATGTCCTATGGTGGGGATCAGGACTCTGAATTTATCACATATCCACAGGGGATTCTGAAACTAATGTTTCAAAGCACTGATGGAGCTGGCTGGGTGGATGTGCTAGATGTTCCTGCTGTCCAAGTCCTGTGGCTCGCGGGTGCATTAGGCCGTATTCAGCAGAGATTGGATAGGCTACTTGGGGCTGGCCTACAGGTTGGTTTGTTTTTGAAGACCCCCCCCTTTAATTCTGCACCCCAAACAAGTGTCTTACTCGCCTTATACTCATCCCTGTTTTGAATCATTGAGCACTGGCTAAGGCCACAGAACCCCTGCTGCCACTTCCTAGCTATATAATCTTAGGTAAGTTGTTTGCCCTCTGAACTTAAGTTCCTCCTTCAGGAAAACAGAAATGATAATTGCATCAACTTTACAGAATTTGCTGTTGGGGATCGTTGTGGTTTATAGCTAGATGTCCTCCAGGAGCCTTATGTCCTTACAGGTGGGACTTTTGGAAAAGAATCCGACCATGGGGGTGCTATAGCTGACTTGTTCTTAGGAGGTGGGGCTTGGGGGTCATTGGAGGTGTGACCTGAAAGGGTATGTCTCCCTCCCTGAGGCAAGCAGCTTTCCTTAGCCCAGGCCCTTCTGTCATGCAAATTTCATGCTTAAGCCTGTCAAACTTCTGAACTACAAAGGAAAATAAACTTCTTCTTCTTTAAATTGTAAATGTTAAGTATTTTGTCCCAGTGACAAGGAAAGTCACTAGACAGGTATAAACTGGATAATCTGCATGGAAGGCTGAGAACAGTGTCTGTAACCTGGCGCAGTAATCATGGGCTATTGCGTTGCTTTTCTAGGGAGACTTGTTTTCCCTTCCTGAGAAAGCTTAAGGGCCCATACAAACCTGGGGGATGTTCAATTTAAATGGCTGTGGCTCTGCCGTTGTTGGGAAGAGTTAATCAGCCTGTGGAGGCCATGGTTATTCCCATGCTACTTAAAAGAATAAATCCCAAGGCAAGACCAACGCCAGTAGCCTGAGGCCAGTTCTGCATTATCCAGCATCTTTCTTCAGAAGAATACTGGGCACTTAATTGATATTGTCAACTTAGCAACTGAGTCTCTTGAGGAAGATGTCTTGTTAAAATGAGATACTTTAAAACAAGACCTTTTCACAAATACGGTAAAACATAAAATGCTAAGCAAACACTCTAAAAGAGGAAAACGAAATTGAAGAAAATTTATTTGAGAGTGTAGGATCAGTAAGAGAAAAGTGAAGTGTTTCAACCTGGTTTGTCTATTATTCTACTGCCACAGGTAGAGAGTGGGAAATTGCAGGTATTTCCAGAGACATGGAGAAAGGAAGCTTGGGTACCTTATTTCATTTTATTGATGTCTATGGTGATCTTTTATTTCATAGTCCTATAGTCCATCCTCAGAGCTCGTACTCGCTTTTCTTAACCCAGGAGACACTTCCAAATGAGCTCCTCTTTCTCCAGTCTCACACAACATATGCCCGCTAGAGGCATTCCTAAACACTCTTTGCATAAATCGCTCCCCTACTCTAGAAACTTCAATGATTCCCTAATACCGAAGAGTGAAAATACCAGCCTCTCAGCATGCCCTCTTCATAAACTACTTCTCTTCCAGGCTTCAGTCTACTGACCCTGGCATGGAACCTTGTACCCCAGACCAATGATCCTCCTTCCCTTCACAGCATGCTCTCTGCTTTCTGAGCTCCATATCTTGGTCCAGGTCACCCCTTTCCTGGCCTCCTTCCCTGTCCCAGCCTATCTCCTGTAATATCTTTTATCTCAAGTGAATTCTAGCAAGTGTTACTATTTGTCTCTCTATGGAATGCCTTTAGAGCAGGAAGAGGGGTTCAAGGTTCTTTGCATTCCTGGCAGCTATTATGCTTGATGGATAGCATGGAAAGCATGTTTGTGACCAGGAAGAGTAATTTCCAAGGAAATCCTACATAACTCCCTTCTTTTCCCTGTCTCTAGTTAGTGCCATCAGCAGGATTTGGAATAGATGTGGTATTGGGAACCTACTAACAAGTTACTGCTTGCTACCGTAAGCTTCCAGCAGATGATAAAACACCGGATGTATTTTTCAAGTTCTCCCATGAATTCCAGACTCTTTCTTTCCCTCACCTGCAGAATGACTAGATGTAGTTTTCCACTCTGCCTCACTGGTCCCTGATTCTCAAGGAGAAATGTAAGAAAGGGACTGGCAGGCTGATTCCTCTAGGTCATTAAAGGCGTGTTATTAAAAGTTAATGTGTTTCCTTGGCCAGGTTTGGGACTAATGTAGCAATAAATTGAATGAAGATGGCTCTGACTGTCTGCATAATGAGAAACTAGCTAATGTGGAACTGGCATAATTTCTGTGCTTCTAGTTTGGAAGGGTAGAAGTGAAGCGGTGTTCAATGTCGGTTTCCAAAGTACCCACAGCAGCACCTAAATCCAGCAGGAGTTGTTGCCTTCTTAGTCGACCTGTTCCAAACAAATGCTCTTTTGCTTGCAGTCTGTCATGGTTTAGATCTAGACTGTTCCCCTGGAAGGCTCATGTGTTCAGAGATGGGGCTTTTGGAAGATGACTGGATCACAGGGTGCTACGCTCACCATCGGATTCACCATGGAAGAGTTTAGAGTGAATGTGTTGTTAGGAGGTGGGGTCTGCTCAGGAGAGAAGGTCACTGAGGGTGTAGCCCCCAAGGGTGCATCTCACTCCCCATGGCCTCTCTTTTCTCTGCTTCCTGGCTGCCGTGGGTTGCGCACCTTTTTCTCCACAATGCTCCTCTGCCATCCTATTTCTGCCTTGGAGCCTACTGATCATGGACTAAATCATGAGCCAAAAGAAACCTTGCTTCCTTTAAGATGCAGGCATTGGGTATTGCAGCCTCTCTGCTGCGTCTTTGTTTTGAGGTCTGCACAACCAGATAAAAGATGATACTCCTGGGTGCCCATGGAGGTTGATATGAAAGGAGAGATAACTCAGGGTTCCAGCAGAAAGGGGGCGAGGGCAGCACAGGTTTCAAGCCAAGGTTTAAATCTCGGCCCTGTAACTCTCTAACTGTCACTAACTGCTCAACTGCTTGCTCTCACTTTCCTCTTTGGTTGCTGACAATAGTGCCTGAACCATGGAGTAGTAAGGATTAAATAAGCCCACACTTAGAAGACACTTAACAGTACTTAATGCATAATCTATTCAAAATGAAGGCAACTACTTTTACTCTTACCGTGGGAGAGTTTTAATTAACTTCATTCCTTCTGAGTTGGAGAAAAATGAACTCAAAATTTTTCCTAGATTTACTTCTTCTTTCCCTTCATCTTTTTTTTTTTCTATTTGTTTTTCCCTCTTCCACTTTTGCCTCCTCTTCCTCAAGCCTGTTTGATTTTACTGGGCTCTTAGAACAACGGGAGAATCACCATTTTTTTTTTTTTGGTGACTATAAACAATAACTCAGTAACTAGCACTTGTGTTGTAGATATAATAGGGTGGGCTAAAATTTCATTGCAAGAAACTTTGGGCAACTATTACAAAGAAGCTGGAAAATGGGCTGCTCTCTGGCCCTTGAACTGCTCCTTTGTAAAGTGGCAGGTAGCTGTCATGCGACAGAGGTTTGGATGTGTTAGTATCTTCTCACTGGGAGTGGAACCGATGCAGTGATACATTGTGTTGAGCTGCCTCCAACTTTCTGTATAAACAAGAAACTATGAGTACTTGGGCTCCAACAAAGGATGAGAAAGGGAAGGCCCATTCCTAGGAAATTTCAAGCGAGGTTGGGTTTTGATCTGCAGAGAACAGGTGTTCTTAGGGCCAGTCGTGACCAGTGATCAGTAGCGAGCACTCTGGAAAGCATGCTGCCAGTCAGCTACCAGCAGGCTGCTCATCTAAGGTCTGAAGGGCCTGGTTCTCACGGGTGTGTGTGTGTGTGTGTGTGTGTGTGTGTGTGTGTGTGTGTGTGCAGACGCACTGAGGCAGGGAGGAGCTAAGCAAGAACAATGGATTGCTTAGGTCAGGATCCCTGGCTGGCTGATCTGCGTGTAGAGTAAGCATTGAGTCAGGCCAGATGTTGGCTAAGAGCTGAATCTCAGAGTTCATCTGAGAAAGGTGGCCTGGAAGAGAAGGAAATGCACTATCTTTCAGTCCTGTGGGGAAGGTTTACATTTTACATCTTGGCTCTCTTGCTTACCAACTTTGCAAATGGGAAGTCTGTTTTTCTGCCTTTGGCCTTAGTTTCCTGATTTGTAAGATGGAAACCTGAATACCAGCCTCTCGGGGCTGTTATGAGGATTAGTGGCAATGAGTGCAAGGCAATATGCTCAACAAGTGGAATCGATTATTAGTAGCACATTCACTGTTTTCAGGTAAGAAAGCCAGTGCTAAGCCAGCTAGGTGATTCAGTGATTAGTTTGTTTGGGAGCTGCATCAGTGCTTCTTCTGCTGCATTGTGCACAAAACGTCAGCCCCAGAGTCTGGGAAAAGTGCTGAATTGGTTTCTTACATTTGGGCGGGGCCCAAGACTGCAGCTCTGACTAGCTCCTAGATGAAACCCAGTTGCTAGTTTGTGGACCAAATTTTGAGTAGCAAGAACCTGCACAATGCAGTTTGCTAGAAGGTGGCAAAAGTGAATAAATTAGTCTAGATAAAGTACGTAGCATAAAACCTGACCCCTGGTATGTCTCCAGTAAATTACAGCTAGGGCATTATTATAATATTCTGACTTCCAGACCTGTGCTCTGTCCATTATATCCCATGAAGAGCCATAAAGGAAGATCAGACTGTCAGCTTTTCAGGGAGACAGGAGTCTTTTCACAGTGTTGAGAGAACTGCATCCCTGTAAGGCTTAGCAGGAAGGGGAAGGAGATGTGCTAAAACACAAGGAAACTTGGAGAGAGCCTCACAGGCAGGGACCCCAGGCTGTTTCTAGTTTTTAGTTACCTGGGGCATAGTTAGTGGGTCAATCTTTAGCAGCTCCAGCTGCCAGGGACCAAGCCAGGTAGGGAGCATCCAGCTGCGTTGGAAAATCTGTCCCAGAAATGGCTTCCAAGAGGCCAAGAAAGACGGAGACCAGCCAAGAACAGGACGGCTCTTCTTACTAGTGCTCCCTGAGGGAGAGCTTGTAGCCCACAAAAGTAGACTGCTCTTGGTGGGCCCAGAAGGCACACCTCTTCAAGTTTTACAGGGACATTCTGGCACTTACAATGATATTGAAAATTTAAAGCTTGTGCCTCGCTCTGCTAATAGTATTCTTCAGGTAATGGAACTAGATACCAGCTCCTACTTCTCAGGCATCTGATTGCCTGGATCCTTGCTTAAGCCCTTCTTGTCTCAAGTCGTCCCTGGCTGCTGAGGGCAGGTACTTCTTTAGTGTCTCTTTGCCGTACAGTCAACACTGCCTTCACTTTCCTGGGGGTATCAGAGCTCTAGAAATATTCCTTTTCAAAGGAATACTGCTAGAGTCATTTCCTGTCCCCAATCTTCCATCTTATCGTCTTAGAGCGTTCTTGATCTACTCTTGCAGCGCCCCATTAGATTTGCAGCAGGAATCAGAGAATATTTTGTATTAACTTCACATTTATAACATCAGGTGCCAAGAATATCTCTAAGTGTGATGGAAGAGGTTTATTGGTTTTCAAAGCATCTGACGAGCTTTTAGGCAATGGCATTGATTATATGAAAATAGGTTACTTCCTGAACCAAATCCAAGGGAAAACTGATGTCAGCGAAACCTAGCTGTGTCTTGATGTGTATCAGGCTTAAGAGTTAAGTTTTTCACTTTTATCTATGTTTCTCCAAGAGCGGTCTAAGGCTACTCTGGGTCAGAGTCCTGGATGGTTCGTAAAAATTACACAACTCAGCACCATCCTGAACCAAATCTTTGGAAGTAGAATTCTCTAAATTTGCTTTTTAAAACAAACCCCACTTGGTTTAAGATCACTGATTTGAATATGGGCCATAATTGGGATGGTTAGGTGGAGACAGGTATGAGTGGGCTTCTGGCTGTAGTTTATACCCTGGGGCTTTACAAAAAATTTCAGTTACAAAAGATGTTTCTATGACTAAGAAGAGAATCAAAAAATCTTTGGTTTAGTGGATGGAGAATGATTATTTCAAGTTTAAATCCTAAAATTGTTTGTGTGACCTTAGGCCAGGGGTTGGCAGTGATGGCCGACTGGCAAGGGCCAGTCCACCTGTTCTTGTAAACAAACTTTTATTACAACATAGCTCCACTCAGTCTTTTACTGTTGTCTATGGCTATTTTCTGATCTAATGGTAGAGGGGAATACTCATGACAGAGACTATATGGCCTGCCAAACCTAAAATGTTTATTCTCTGGCCCTTTAAGAAAAGGCTACTCACCCCCTTACTTAGGTGAATTAAAATGTCTCGGCCTCAGTTTTTTCAGGGATACTATGGAATTAATAGCACCTATCTTGTATGGGTGTTAAAATATTTAAATGATATAATTAATGGAAATTTCAAAGTATAGCTTCTAGTCATAATACCCACTAATATTTATTGAGTATTTGCTGTGTACCAAGTACCAATTTAAACATTTTTCATGGATTTTCTTATTATACTTTATAACAACACTATGGGTCTTATTTTCTTATTTCTCACATGAGGAAATGGAGGCAGGGAGAAGGTAAGCAATTTATCCATGATTATACGCGCTCCAATTGGTTGAGTCGGGATTTGATAGTAGGACCTATATGCTTCATTGCTGTGCAGAATTTCTTCAAATAGTTAGTTTCCTGTCTTTCCTCCTCCTCTTGAACCTAGCACTGCCTGTACCTCTGCTCACAAACTTTAAAATAAGCTCCCTCATGTGAGGAATCTGACGAAAGGTCTGCAGAGCCTATCCAATACAGACTCATTATTTTAAACTTGTGAAATGTGAGATCCTATGTCCAGGCACTATAATTAGATATGTGGATATGTCTTAGTTACTCTCTGGTGGCTGAGACACAATACCTGACACCCAAAGTTAAAGGAGGAAAGGTTTAGTTTACAGTTTGTAGAGGTTTTAGTCCACAGTCGGCTGGCTCCGAGGCAGGATGGCATAGCAGAGGGCGTGGCAGGGGATGCTTGCTTACTGCATGGTGGCAGGAAGCAGAGAGCTCACAGGGGGAGACAGCTACACCCATCTAGACCATGCCCTCATCCAGACCACACTCTCAGTGACCCACCTCCTCCAACCAGGCTTCACTTCCCAACATCACATTTAGCTATAAACTCAAACTCATCCACTGATAACTCTCACATCCCTTATGATCTAATCACCTCCCAAAAGCCTCATCTATGAGTCAATGAGACTTTGAAGGGACATCCAGACAGAAACTATAACAGCATAATAGATAGGAGACCCAGGGACGGCCTCACTCCCTGGTCCGGTAACACTGAATGGTTGCCTAGTTTCTCTTGGCATACAAGAGCATGAATAGTTCTCCGAGGACTTGAGTAAGAACCAAACACCTTGGTCCTTACTGGCCTCAAGGTTCATAACTCTTTCAAACATATCTATAGGCATTGGGTAGATAAAGCCTCAAATGCCTATTAAACCCAGACCACCTTCTAAGCTGGTGACACTGTATTTATCATGTGCCTGTTTCGCTCCACTATCAAGGAGTCCGGGTTTTCAGTGGTATGCTGCAGTATGGACATACTGGTTATTAAGACATGGAAATACTTCTCTAAGCAGTGGAAATCGTGCTGTCCTGAGCCTGCCTGGTGTCTCCAGCTGACCTGGATGTCTGAGCGCCGCTCTCCTGTCAACTCCCCAAAATCCAGCAGTCAGTTAGCCCTGGCAGCCTCAGGGGCTGAGAGGACCCTGCTCCAGGCTGCTGCTGAGCCAGTCAGCCCTGCCTGTCATTCACTCCTTCGGTATAACAGGATGAGCCGAGCCGGTCACGTTCTACCTCTCAAGAATCTGTAGCTAGAAGACAAGATAGTGGGGCCCTTAGAGGTGGGACATATAACTTCAGAAGAGTTGCGGTCAGGGTGGACTCTGAGCAAGACCAAGATGCGAAGTAGCTGGAGGCTGGAGAAAAGGAACAGAGAGAGCACAGCCACAGAAAGAAACAGTGACACCAGGAGAGAGCAGCAAGTGGCCAGGAGAGGGGCAGCGGCAGCAGCGGGTTGAAAAATCCATCTCAGTCCTTGTTATTGTCCTCTTCCCTTAGAGTCTGTTGTAGTCCCTTTGTGCTGGCCTGACAGAATACCACAGACTGGGCCACTGAGAAAGAACAATTTATTTTCACAGTTCTGGAGGCTGAGAAGTCCAAGATCAAAGTGCTGGCACTGGAGAGTGTCTCCATGCTGAGTTCTCACACATGGAGGGCAAAAGGTCACAGAGAAAAAGGGAGGCAGACAGCTTCAGAGAGCCATTTTATAATGGTGCCGATCCATTCAGGAGGGCAGAGTCCACACGACCTAAACATCTTCCCAACCCTGTCTCCGGACACACTGCACTAGGTGCCAAGCTCCCAACACAGGAATCCTGGGCACACACTCAGACCACAGCAGCTCTGTATAGGTATCGACACCAAACTCATTTTCCTGAGCAGATCTGTTCTTTGACATGAGAGAGCTAAATAAATACAGATAAGGTTTCAGGCCAATAGTCACCCATCCCATTTAGGTTAAACTACAAGAGACACATGTAAATCCTAAAATCCCTTGCAGGTGGCACCATGTCGTGGGTGTCTTTGACAGCATCTGCAGGGGTCCCCAGTGCCAGGAGAAGACAGACCCCGGCTGTCTGGAGGTCAGCCGAGGCTGGCAGCTGGGCCCCAGCAGCCTCAAGAATCCTCTCCTCGCTCATTATTGCCTTCAATTCAGGGCTGCTGCCCATGAGCATGAATTATCACTCTTAATAACCAAACGGACATTGAAATGGTAATGAGAATATTATGGTTTTTCCAAATGAAAAGCCTCAATCTAATACATTTTCCTTTGAGCACACTAATTTGAAAATAAAGTCATAGTTAATTTAAGCTGAGTTGAATACAAGTCACCATAGAAAATAAGCAGCAAAAGCCATGTATGCTGTGGATTTTGTATGGTGCAAGTACATCTACATTGCCTAGTTACAATTTCTTATTTCTTGGGAAGCTGAGGATGGTTGGTGAGAGACCTTGGAGAACTCAATGTTTTCAAATGATTATGACATGTGCCCTAATTGAAATAGATCAGAATATTTGAAGTAGGAATATTGATGATAGGCAAAATTATTCCAAGGGGTAGACCAGCAATGGAGTTTCAAGATGTTCAATGGGTCTGGGAGAGGGCCTGGGTGGTCTGAGAGTTCCTAAGTCTAACAAGGACCCAGGTGACTCTTATCATCAAAAAAATGTGGGGGATCCTCCTCTAACTCTCTAAAAACACGGACTTAACCGGCCTGGGTTAGGTCTTGGCAAAGTGTGGGAGGAGACAATATTTTCTGATTTCAGTTTCTGATTAAGTTTCATACATTCTGTAAGGAAACCTCCCTCCTGCTACCTTTAATAATATGTTACTTTTTGGATTAAGGATGATGAGAACATCTAGTTTGAGTAAGAAAGACAGCAGCAACCTTTTCTCATTGAGGGCCTTAATTATACCTGTTCTAACCTGTACTCCCTTCCTGTCTCTGCAAATGATACTTGCTGGCCTCCCCTCATTTATAAGAGTCTGCCAAGGCAGGACCTCCTCGCATTGTGGATTCAATGCGAGGCAGGCTGCAAGTAAGACAGAGCCTTAGTGAAAAGAATCTTTGGGGAGGTCACTGAGTATAGAGCATATTCCAAGAGATGGAGCATGAAACAAGAGGCGAGGCTGAAGCTGATGCAGGCAGAGCCTTTCAGAGTGCTGTTACAATTCATCCATAGCTGCTCCAGTCTCTTCCCATCATTCCCATCCCCTTCTTAACACAAGCAGGTCAGTAGACACACTTGGGTGACAAAATAAGGAGACAGAGGTGTGTCTGGGTGGGCTTGCAGCCCTCAGTATTTGTCATAGGAGCATCTGATCCCATCTTAGGAAATATGCTTTATTTATTCATTCATTTATTTGCTTTTTCTGTTCTTCAGCATCTACTCATAAACACTGAGCCCACAAATGAGTTTCAAAATTTTGAGAGTTCAAATTACAAATTGTCTTTTAAACACTTTGGGAAAAAAAAAAACAAAACTAACCCTACTTTATTTCTATTTAGGGCAGATTGCTGAGTGTTTTCTCAGAATTTGCTTTCGTTTTTCAGAAAAAAGATTCAGATTGTATCTGTCTAAAGATTATTAACCTTGCCCACATATGCTGGTAATTGGAAATTTATTTATGTACCCAATGACCTTGTAGGGCATTTACCTGGAAGCAAATATTCCCAGAGAATCGTAACTCTCTTCTGTATCAAAGCTTATGATAAAGAGACCACCATGCTGGTTTCTCCCAAGCATCTGTAAAGCTCAGCAGCTGTATTCTGCATGTGATACTTCTCTTCTATCACAGCCTGCAGTTCTCATCTCTGTTAGGGACACTGAAGCACAATTTAGGTTTTAATCCACTTGGGGTCAGTATTGTGCTCCTGATTGCTGCCTTGTTCTTTTTTTTGCAACTCTTACAGATGTTAGGTTGAGTATCAGTGAGAATATCCATACAGTAACAGACCTGGGAGATGGGCACAGGATCCAGCTGTGGCTGCTTTCATCCCTTTGATTGCCATCTGCAAATTCACTTTGGAGAAAACGTGGTGTCCAGTTAATTTTCATGCGCTCAATACCTTCTGAACTGTTCCATCCTCATGAATGCTTTTCAGAGGTGACTGGCAGTGACAGCTTAGCAGCCACAAAAAGGAGGACCTAGAAGGCATTGTTTTACTTCCACCTGTTGCTCCTTATAGTCATCAGCAAAAAAAAAAAAAAAAAAAGAGAGAGAGAGAAATTTTAGATGATAATCAGTTATTTCAGGTAGACTGCCACACAGAAACAGTGGTTTCACCCAGGGATGCATGTGAAAATTTCCTGGAAGATGAAATAAAATCTGGGCCCAGGCCATGACCATGAGCAGAGGTGGGAGAGGCCACACTCAGGTATAACCATCTTAAATATTTCTCTGGTCATTTTGATTGTGGTCAGTTTGAGACCCACTGACATGTGGAGGGCGGGAGCTGACTGTAATGGAAAGCAATCCAGAGTTAAGGTGAGGTGAGAATGAACAAGAAATCAGAACTAGGTGCCAGTTCCTTTTGTTGTACTGAAGACCAGCGTGACTTTGAACAAGCACATCACTACCTGGGGCTCTCCTGTAAGTGCTGTAAAGGGCACACGTCATGGAATGAGACCATTATGTGAAGACGGCTTTTTATTACTATGTTCATTCTTAGACTCATGCTATTCGCTTTCATTCTATCTATGCAACTTAAACAGTGTCCTCTTCTTTCTTTCTGGGTTTGACTTCTGTGTTTCCTGAGCTTCATGCTGATGTACTAGAAACAGAATTTCCCAGAAGGGTGGGGCAGGGATCTGCTTTTTAAAAAAACAGACCATAAGGCTTTCAGTACCAGACCAATGGAGTAAATGCATTTTGCCCCAACCTTCCTACTAAATACTGACTCAAACCCTGGACAGTGTCTCAGCTATGTTTAATTCAGTGAATGTTTAAATTAAAAAAAAATTTACGTTAAAAATATATTGTCATTAATCACCTTTAAAATAGTTCCCCTCATTTATTCCATCATTCTTGCCACTTTATGATTCAGTTCTGGAATTCCTCTTTTGTGAGTGTCTTTTCATGGCTACCTCGAAGTTCTGAATCGAGTCAAAACATTTACAGCAATTTCTGTCAAACAGAATCACTGAAGTGTGTCCTCATCTACCTAATGCACTGGATTTGGTACCACGTGACTTTTGCATCTTCCCCACAGTCGAAGTAACCACAAAAGGTGAACATTTTGCATTGATTCAGGAGTTGAGGCAGCCACAACAGTGCAACTGAAGATACATAAACATACTAGTAGAACTGTTTCAGAAAGGGCCAAGAATGGTGGAATAAAGATATTTAAAGTGGAGGGGGTTGAGGGTAATTGATGGCAATGTGTCTCTAGCTGTAATAGTCTCTTTTTTCAATGTAAACATTTACTGTACGTTTCAAGCATACTTCATACACACACATAGTCATATACAAATACAAAGTCTCTGAAAGGTGGAGAAAAGAAAGTGAACTGCTAGGGACTAACCAAAACGTATTGCAGGACTCTACTATGCATAAAATAGTGTGTGTATATATATAAATATAAAGCTTTTTGACAATAAATACCTGACTCCTGCAAAAGTCCATGTCGAACTCTGACCTCGGTGAAAGGTGCAGGCAGAAAACCCAGGTTCCAGCCCCATCTGGAGAAGGGAGCACACCTTCGGCCCTTGCTGAGTGGGTATTGCAGGGAGCCGGCGGGAGCCTGGAGGGCTGCCCCTGCCCGGTGGGGACAGGCACCCATCCTGGACACCGCCCCACAGAGCAACAGAGGCTGCTAGCCAGGGGCGTGGACCCCCGGTGCCATGCGATGGCCGTGAAATGGGGCCGTGTGGGGAGCGGCGCCCTCTCCCTCCCAGTGGCGCAGTGGTAAAGACTCAGCGCCTTTCCTCTGCCATCAGCCGGGCATCGTGCTGCTGGCTTTTTCAGAAGATTGAGATAAGATCTGGCGTTCCCTGGTGCTCCAGGTGTCCAGAGTTCAGTAAAGAGTCGCACATCATGCCAAGAATTAGGAAACTCTCAAGTGAGGAAAGAAAATGAACATACGAAAGATGCAGGTTAACCGATGTGGTCATTGAGACATTGCGGGTGCACTGATCTGGCAAGAATTTTAAAGCAGACATTTTAAAGGGCTTTAATGAACATTTTAAACATGTCTGAAACAAACTAACCATTTAGATGATTTTTGTGCCCACCAAGACACTTACTTGTAAAGGTCCCAAGGTCGGGGCCGCTGTTCCTCCGCCCCTTCTCCTCCACCTTTTTCGTCTTCTCTGCAGTGCTGCGAGTTAAACCCGAGGCCTTCACATTGACCTAGCTCCCTTTTTTGTGTTTTTTAAATTTTGAGACAAGGCTTTGCTGAGTTACTAAATTGCCCAGGCTGGGCCAGGATTTGCAGTCTTCCTGCCTCCTCCCACAGAGCGGGATGACAGGCGGTGCAGGGACCCTGCCTCTCTTCTTTCTCCGCGGCCTGCCTCTCCACCAGCGTCGGGGGAGGGGAGCTGAGTGGACAGTAGAGACCTTCTTCTCTGGGGACGCTGAAGGAGCTGCGGACGGCACGGGGGAGACGGAGTGCCTCTCCATCCCGCAGCTTTCCTGGCCTCCCTTCCGCCCCGCCCCAGTCTCGCCCAAATTCTTCTTCATAAGCCCCAACTCCCATAATAAAAAGCCCAGGACACCTTGGGGCTAGGTTTCGTTTTGAAGCACAGATCAGTTACTATCAACCTATTTAAACGTAATTCTCGCCCATCATCTGGCCTCCTTCCTTCTGAAAATCCATGAGATAAAGAGGGAAAACAACCGAACACGTTCCCCATTCGTTTCCCCACTCACAGCATGAAAGCCAAGCGCAGAGAAGCCGGAAGGGCCTGTGCGTGGGCAGACAGTGCTTCGCGGTCTCGTTTCCGGACGTCACTGCCCTGTTGTCTTCTCAGAAGCACGCGGTGCTTGGAAGTGAGAAGACTCCTTCCTGTCCATCGCGAGCTGTAAGGGAGAGAAGGAAGTCGCCAAGAAGCAACAATGCCTGCCTCGTACCTGCGGCCCTCACGCCCTCAACCTTCAAAACGCCTGCCCGCCAGCCCTTCCCTGGGGTGGGGCAAGGCCGTCACTTCCGGTCGGTCCTGGTTCAGTTCGGGGCTGCAGAGCTGCTCAAACTACGATACAGTCTGGTAAAGCTCCATGTTCCTAACTGTTCTGTTGCCTGAAATTCTCCAGACGGCCAGCTGTTATCTGAAGGGTTGGTGACCTTCCAGAAGGTCGTGGGCAGAAGTTGGTGGGCAGATCAGTTCTGCACCGGATGTTATTCTTCCAGTAGGCTCCATAGGTAGGTTAAGTACAGCTACTTGATTGCCGGCCGTGTTTATTCATATATATGTCATTTTTGGCGAAAGCTTTCTTTATCTACTACTAAGGGGGTGAGGTATAGGAAGGAAATGAGCATAAACAATGGAGCTGGGGACTTTGGGGTCTGTTTTTTCTTCATTTCAATGTATTTATGTAGAGGTGAATGACTGTAGTGGCTCTTCTTTCGTGTCAGAGAACTTCAAGTCTGTCGAAAATGGGGGCAGCAGTCAGTTCAGTGAAGAGCTGCTCTGATGTCATCAGCCAGATTTCAAGGAAATCAGGAGAGCAGAGATTTGTGATGATATCTAAAAGGAGCAGCATAGTTTCTCTTATGTGAGAAACCAAAAATATGAACAGCAGAATGAAAGACAGATAATAGGGAGTAGGGAGATAGATCTTTCTCAAATGGGAAGGAGATCAAGAGATGGAGGGAGTAGAGAGAGATGGGAGGGGAAGGGCATTAAAAAAAGGAATTATGATGTATTATGTACATATACTAATCCGTATAAAGAAGGTAAACTTTATGTATTGCAAACGTTACTAGAAAAGAAGAGCAGCTGCTCACGATTCACAATAGCTAAGCTGTGAAAACAGCCTAGATGCCCATCAATGGAAAAATAAATAAAGAAAATGTCGTACATATACACAATGCAATATTATAGAGCAATAACACAGGATGGATCAGAGTCATCTGTAGAAAAATGAATGGATGGGTCTTGAGACCATAATGTTAAGTGAAATAAATTAGACACAGAAAGTTAAATATCATATGGTTTATCTTAGATGATGCACCCAAAATAGAAATAAATTAAAGGGTAAAATAAATATGAGGTGGTAGAAAACAAATAGATGGACTTTTGGGGGAAGGAGAAGGGGATCAGGGGAAATGGAAGGGTAGAGGATCAAAAATGATCAAAGTTATATCTATAATCTTAATTCCCTCAAGTGAATGTAATCATTATGTCTTGCAAATATTTACCAATAATAAAAAATAGAACAGCAGCCACAGCTTCAAAGGTGAGGCAGTAATAAACTAGAGAAGGTAATGAGCCGGGACTTAATAGGAAATGAGGCACATGCTGAGAGCAGGAACTGTTGGCTGAGGTGATCACAGGGAAGATGAGGCCATGGATAATGAGCCATATGAATAAAATATAGCTCTTATGCAGGCATAGATTGTTCATGAAAGAAAACACCTCTATGGAAGAGGATTTTGAGTTACATTCTGAGATGGTAACACGGATCTTGAAGGGCAGGATCCTTAAGCCCTGGGACACAAACTGGTACCTGTCCATGGCTTGTGAGGAACTGGGCTGCACAGCAGGAGGTGAGCAGTCAGTAAGCAGGCAAAGCCTCACCTGAGGGCCACTCCCCGTGGCTCACATTGCCGCCTGAGCGCCACCCCCTGTTGGATCACTGAGGAGTGCCCACTCTACTCCGAAGGACACAGTCCAGGGATTTAGGTTGCAGACTGCTCCTTCGAATCATTCCGGAGCTATCACCCAGGCCCACCACCCAACCTCTCACTCACTCCATCCGTGGAAAAATTGTCTGCCAGAAAGCTGGTTCCTGGTGCCAAAGAGGCAGGGGACCACTGCTGAGGGACATGTCCTCTGAGTTTTTTAGGATGTACTAGGAGTCCCTAGAAAGTGTGGCCAAAATCTCTCGAGTCCACACATTCTCTACCCTGCTAGTCCACTGGCCAGTGGGAAAGCAGTGTCAATCGCCACAGTCTTCCCCACCCCACCTGTCCCTTCAAACCGCCAGTCCAGGAAGTCATTTCTGGTCAGAAAATATGATCAGATCAACCAACAAATTGATTAGGGTAGCCTGAGTTGTTTCTTAAATAATCATTACCGAGAGGTTAAGTGGTCTGCCATACTTGGCAAATACAAATTCTAAATAAAAATCCACTGTACTCAAGGTGGTTTTTTTGATGAATATGAAAAAATGTGGTAAATTCGGAGACCTGAAAATCATAGCTATGAAGACATAAAGCTGGAAGGAAGCGTAGGAGTCACATTGCTCATCCCTCAGCACCATCAGGACCAAGCATTTCATGTGTAAATAAATAGCTTCCATGGTAACACTTTCCAGCATGCAAAACCATCATTTCCAATAAGATGATTATTTCTTTTGGACTAAATAGTACTCTTTATACACCATTGTTAGCAAAACAGTGCTAAGTATCTGCTGCTTCAGCCTAAATTCCAGGTAATCCCCTTTGCTTCTTTGTTCTTATTTTAATTATCTCTATTTGTTATTATTTGATTTCTGCTAACATCAAAGAAACCAAACTGAACATAGAAATGGAATAAGAGGAGAAATGTGCAGAAAAGAAAAATAAGTAAGCTTGTGGTTTTCACCTTCTATGTTTCCTATTATGAGGAGTGTTAGGGTTTATATCTACATGTCCTCCCAAAGTCTCATGTGCCCATAGGTGGAGCTGCTGGGAAGGTGGCTGGATCATGGGTGTATGGTACTGAATTATGGGTCTGATAATTAGATTAGTCCACTGATTGCTCTAGCATAGTTCCGGGTGTGGATAATGGAAAGGCCCACCCTGGGTGCAGGCAGCACCAACCAATGGGCTTGTAGCTGGAATAGAATAAAAAGGGAAAGAAGGCTCACTGCCTCCTGCCTGCCCTGTCATGAACTGTTTCACCACAGCCATGTTCCTTGGCAGTACCACCTTGCCTTGGAACCAGCTGGCTGTGGACTGAGACATCTATAAACTCTGAGCTGAAATAAACCTTTCCTCTTTAACCTGTGGGCAGTAGGTATTTTGTCACAGCAATGAGAAAGTATCTAAGACAAGAAGCATGCTAACTAAAATTTTAAAATTTCCACGTGGAACTTTACTGATTTCTACACATAGTCAATCTGATTTAGTAGCATATTTTGAACCGATCTCTCTCTCTTTTTTTTTTAACAAAACAGCTTTACTGAGGTATAATTGACATATAATGAGCTTCATATATAAAGTGAAGCATTAACAATATTTATACAAAATCAAGATAGCCATTAAGTATTAGTTCCAAAAGTTTCCTTTTGCTCCTTGGAAATATCTTGTACCCATTTCTATTCCTCTCCCCCACTGACTTGCTTTCTGTCACTCTAGATTAATACTGCATATCTCTCTATTTCTTAGACTTTTAATTTATTTCAGCAACGTTACACAGTTTTGAGTTTGAGATCCTACAAATTCTTTGTCAGATTTATTCGTAAGAATTGTGTATTTTTAAAGCTATGAGTGGTAATTTGAAAATTTAAATTTTAGGTTGTTGTTAGAATACACGATTGATATTTGTGCACTGACTTTGTAGACTGCAACCTTGGTAAATTTATTTATTAGTACTAATAAGTTCTTTTCATAGATTTCACCCAAATTTTTCTACATAGAAAGCTACATATCAGTGAATAAAGGGAAGTTCATTTTTTTATTGTCGGTTTAGATGTATCATATTGCTTTTACTTGCCTTGTCCTGTTGGCTGAAATCTCTAGTACAATGCTGGGTAAAAACAGTGAGGGGACTTTCTTGCCTTGTTTTGAATTTTTAAGAAGAAATCATCCAGTCTTTCACCATTAAGTATGATGTTAGTTGTAAAGTTTTCACAAATGCCTTTGAACAGGATGAGAAAGCTCAATTCTTCCTTCTTCCCTTCTTCCTTTTAGTGAGCTATGATTGACATTATAAAAAGTAGACTATATTTAAGGAACCCTCCTCCACTGTTGGTGGGAATGTAGACTGGTCCAACCACTGTGGAAATCAGTGTGGAGATTCCTTAGAAAACTACAACTAGAGGTTCCATTTGACCCAGCTATTCCTCTGCTTGGTATCTTCCCAGAAGAATTAAAATCATCATATCACGGTGACATATGCACAACCATGTTCATAGCAGCACAGTTTGTAATAGGTAAGTCTTGGAAACAACCTAAATGCCCAACAACTGATGAATGGCTAAAGAAGATGTAGTTTTTCTACACAATGGAGTACTACACCACCATAAAGAAGGATAAACTAGAGTCATTTGTATATAAATGGATGTTCCTTGAGAACATACTATTAAGTGAAATAAATCAGACACTTATCAGCACACATCAAATTGTTTCTCTGATATGAGAAACCGTAAGTGTAAATAAGGACAAAGGGGTATAATAGATATTATGTAAAAAAAAAAAAGATAGTATTCAAAAGAGAGGAGAACTAGATAGGGAAAAAGGGGGTAAAGAAGGAAGGTTAAAAGAAAAGTAAGATGAAAGGGAAAAAATGGAAAAATGTAAATAAACTTGTTGCAAATAGAGACGGGTGGGTGAATGGAAGGAAGGGGAAAGGAAGGGGGGGAAACCAAGATACATCATATACAGGTACAAAATAACCATGATGAATGTGATCATT
>PVJO010001234.1:0-111193 GCA_004026905.1 Hystrix cristata
AAAATGCTAGCGGGTCCAGCATGCACAAGACCCCTGTTCAAAAGGAGCTGCTCTCCCCCTGAGCTCCCAGCTGCTCCTCAGGCCTAGTGGAACAATCTAACTTCCAGCTGTCACCCACAAGGAGCCACCTATGCCAGGTAGCCACACCCGCTTGTGCTTCTGCTAGGAACCAAGTGTGTGCTAGGTGCTAAGTAGATGACGGAAAGCTGACCCAAGGCCCACGATCGCATCAGCAATCACAGTAAATGCTGAGATGATCAGGGAGCTGGGGGAATGGGGGAGGCACTAGACTTGAGCTGGGGCCAGGCAGGGACAGCTCCTGGGAGAAAGGGATGACTAAACTGTGCTTAAGGACTTGCAGTAGCAACCCAGCTAACAAGGCCTAGAGAGGATTGTGGAGCCCCTGAACCCAGAGGGGCCCCCTGGAATGGGGAAAGAGGCCCAGGGTGGGCCTGGTGAGGGGTGGGGCTGGAGGGGTGAGCAAAAGCCAAATCGCAAAGGACCCAACACAGGGCTCAGGAGCTGGGGCTTCATCCCAGGATACTGGGGAGCTCTCGGGTTATGTTAAGTTGGTGAGAATCACGATCTGATGGGCAGTTTACCCAGATGGCCAGCTCCTCCTTACTCTGGCTGGCATGTGTCTAGAGGAACTTCTGGTGGGGACACATTAGAAGGTACCCAGGATCCCCCAGGCCCGGGAGAAGGGATGGACTGGAGAGACAACTGGAACGTGGAGTCACTGGGTTTAGTAATGATAAAAACAGGACTTGAAGGAGAAGCAGGAGCTGAGGATGCCCACATGTCTGACTCTCAGGGCGTGGTGGTACCCGTCCTTGGCAGAGACATAACCGGGCCTTTTGGGGTACATTAAAGAAGAGAGAAAGGAGACTCCAAGCGGGCTCTTTCCAGACAGAACCATGTTGCTTTATCCCACACGAGATGCAGGTAAGAGAAAGATGGGGAGCTGTAACACAGTCTTCCACTCTCAGGAAGTGGGAACCCCCTGGGCTAACTTCCCACTCTGGCCTTGATTAAGGAAGGTAATTTCAGAGATCAGTGTACAGCATATTTCCCTTGTTCTTGTAAGAAGGACATAATGCTAATCCATAAATTAATCTAGTATCTAGAAATTTAGTGTTCCTAATCCCAGTGAATTTTCTTATGGTATTGGGAGTCCAGTAAAATATTGAATTTTATTCAGGAAAAAAAATAAACTTATGAAAATATCAGGAAAATTGTGAAAATAGAGAAAAAGGGTCAGAAAAGAGGAAACTAGTTGTTCTACTAGATATCAAAATGTATTATAAATGCAGAGCAATCAAAACAAGCAAATGGATAGAACAGAAAGGTGAGACGAGAAATTAAGCAAAATGCACATGGGAACTGAATACATGACAACAGCTTCATTTTGCAGTAGGAAGCGAAAGATAGATTGTTCAGACGTTAGGCACTCGGCAGGCCATTTAGAAAAAGTTAAACTGAAAGAAAGCTGTTTGTTTCTTTTTTAAAAACAGTTGACTCTCTACCCCACTTATGATATTAGGACAAATTCCCAATGAATAAAAATGCTTAGTTGTAAAATACGAGATCATAAAATACAAATAGAAAATACAAATAGAAAAATGTTTTATGATTCTGAGTTGGGGAAGAACCTTCTGAAATGTGACCTAAAACTTTCCCCAAAGCCACAAGAAAACATTAATAAGTTTGTCTAGATAAACGTAATGATGGAAAATATACTGTAAACAAAGTCAAAGACAAAAGCCAAGTCAGAAGGTATTCCCCAGACATATCACTACAAAATAGTTATTGTTCTTGAAAAAGAGCTTTAAAAAAAAGAAAAAGAGCTTCACTCATATCAATAGGAAAGAGACGAACAACCAGGAGAAAACATGAGTAAAAGCCAGGTGTGGTCACAGGCACCTGGAGCTTCAGTGTAGTCTAGTCTAGCACCTTGCCCAGTAGCCAAGGTAGGAAGTTCACTGGGCCCAGAAGTTCAAGGCCAACCTGAGCAAAATAACAAGACCCCCATTTCAGATAAATAGATAGATGATAGATAATACAAGCCTGAGACTGGTCAATAAATATTGGATGACAGCTCAGCATATAACTGATCAGATATGAATTAAAATCCATTTCCAAGCTGGGGATTTAGCTCAGTGATTAGAGAGCTTGCCTTGCAAGCACAAGGGCCTGAGTTCGATCCCCGGCACCACAAAAAAAAATAAAAAATAAAAAATCCATTTCCAAGTCTCCCCAAGTGCTTTCCCCATGACTGACCTCTCCAGGAAGTAGAATCTCAGTTTCCATTTGGTCAATGGCGACATTCTTCCTGAGATCCCTGAAAAAGCCCTGGTTAGCCCTGGATTTGGCCCTGGGGTGGAGAGAAGCGTCCTACTACCCGAGCCAGCTCTGTAATTAGCAAACCGTGTGATTATCCCCACTGCGTAAACACTATCTGGACGGGCCTGGAAGATGTTTCTTGGAATCTTCTCCTTCTGACCTTTCCTTCAGGCCTCACCGTGTTCAGAGTAGTTTACAGAAAGCTTGCCCTGGGAGGCTTCGGAGATTGCATTGCATGGTTTCCGGGGTTTCTCCTTAGGGCTATTCTTAGCATCACTTACCCTTGAGAGGAGCGAAGCTAGGGCCCTTCTAACGTGAGTGGCGTCTCCATCTCTCATCCTTTGGACGCCTGCCACAAGCCCATCCCGAGCCTGTAGCCGCCTTCGGTCAGCTCTCTGCTGGACCAGCTCTGCCATCCTGACATGGCAAGGGCCCCTCCCACCCAGGCCAAGAGGCCCATGCGTCCCCTGAGGGGAGGTCCCAGGATGCTGGTGTCCACGACTGTGAGGAGGAACTAGGTGCCCTGGAGATGTTCCAGAGTCACAGCAGATAGATCCAGGTGCATTCTGGTTCTGGAAGTATTGCTTGGCTAAGACAAACCTCCATGAATCCCAAGATGTATTGAACTCAAAAGCAACCTCACTTTATTCTGATGCCTCTCTGTTCAGCTCAATTCAACTAACAAGCCCATGACGGCGGCTACCATTTCAACAGATCTGACAAACCTGGAGCCTATGAGATTATACTATTATCCCCATTATATAGATGAGGAAACTGAGGCTCGGGGAGGTCAGACAACTTGCTCAAAGTCACACTTCTGGTGTTGGTAGAGGCAGGATTAGAACTCAGTTTGCCAGATGCAAAAGTCCATCCCTAGGAAAAGACTGTGGCCATCGCAGTGACCCCAAGGGTGACCCCAACCTGACAGCTGGCCATGTGTGTACAGGGAAAGGTGGGTGAGTATGTGTCTGAGCGGGGGGAGGAGGAGGTAGGAAGAGCAGCCAACACAGTTCACTGGGATGAGATGGGGAGGGCCTGGAATGACAGGTGAGTAGAAAGGAGCCCGTGCTGGTTCTTGAGGAAGGGAGTGACGAAGCTCACATTTCTTAGCTCCCTGTTACGTTGGCCTTCTGGTCACCCTCCCAGCTCTGGCTCTTCACAGCCTTGTGCTGCTTCCAACCTCAGCACATCTCTCTAGTTCTGAATCTTGATCAGAAACCCCTGAGCTCTGACCAGTGAACCTGCGTCTAGTTCGCAGCCTGAACATCGATCTGTGGTGCAGTCAGAACCTCCAGGGAAATGGGCGCAGCTTGGTCTCTTCGGACAAAGCCTGGGGGCCCCAGAAACCATGCAGCTGCAGGGAGAAGCCTCTTGGCCTGGGAGAGGAGCATGAGCAACTTGACCTATTCTAGCCTGAAACACACATTCTGAAGGTCAAGTTCGGCTCTCTGCTGATATCCAAACCCTTAGACAAGTGGCCGTGAGCAATGCTGTAAATAAAGAGGACGTGGAGCATCTAGCTCCAGGGTGCAGTGTACCGCAGGCTGAGTTCCCGCTGGCCTGCTGTCCCCTGGTCTGTTTACATGCTGAGACTTGGAGCGCCCACCGCAGCGAGGGGCCACTTCCCAGAAACTGGCCCAAAGATGCTGCCCCTCCCGTCCCTCTCCCCACCCCTTGTCCCTGAAGGAGATTTCCTGTGCTGTTCCCTTTCTGCCTTCTCCATCCTCCCCTCTGCTGGCTCACGTGCTGAGTGGAGGCCACACGGGCGTGAGGGCCAGGCACAGAGACGAGCCCAGGGGAGGGCTGGCTCCACCCTTCCTAGCTCATCCTCGTGGTTCTCTTGTTCTTTTCAGGGTCAGCCGGGCACGCGGGGCTTTCCTGGATTTCCGGTAAGTGGGGAGAGTTGAGGTTAGCTGTGCCCAGGTGGGCTCTGGGTCTCACTGGGTTAGACTATGTCCACCAAGGGTGGCCCTGGGGCCACTCTTTGCATTCCCCTTCCAATCTTGTTTTCTTTTCTTTTTGGTCTTGTTTTCTTTTCTTTTTGGGTGGTAGTACTTGGGATTGAACCCAGGACCTTCATACTCTGCTTCATACTGGCTTAGCCTTTTATATTTTTTTTTTAATTTTGAGATAGGGTCACTAAGTTGCTCAGGTTGGGCTCGAACTTGTGATCCTCCTGGCTCAGTCTCCTGGAGTGCAGGGACGGCAGGCCTGGGCCACATGCCTGGCTCCTACTGTGGTCATTAAGAACCCACTCTGCAGCCTTTCCCAGGAGGGTAGCTCAGCTCTCTGCTCCAGGTGTGGGAAGAGACAGGGAAATGCACACACAGATAAAGGGGCAGCAGGACAGGCTGTGAGCCTGGTGGGCCGCGGGAACACGGACAGGATGTGCCTCAGGGAAGCAGTAGGGCATCGGCCTGCAGCCGGGCTCTGAGAAGGTCCTCCAGGGAGCAGGCAGCGGGTGCTCCTTTCACCCCTGGCCATGGCAGGGAGCAGCTGCTTCCCTGTCCCTGGGCCTCCCTGCTGAGCAAGCTCAGTTTCCTAGGAGCACGCTGGCCCTCTCTACCTGGGGCAAGAAGAGAGGAGAAGGAGGTCTTTGACCACGAGGACAGTGCCACCCACTGGGCTCTGCCCTGTGCCGGGCATCTGGCAGTCAGCATTCACTGCTCCTCCCTAGGACCCATCAAGGAAGGCTCTGCTGTTCTTGGCCCCCTTATAGGATGGGAAATGGAGGTTGAGGCTTACCTGTGGTCACACAGCAAGTACATGGCCAAGCAGGGACCCTGTGCTCCTCACCCCGACCCCAGGCCCGGGCAGGAGGCCTGGGGTGCTGAGTCTTTACATCTGGCCTTTCTGCTTGCAGGGTCCCATTGGGCTGGACGGCAAACCGGTGAGTGGACCCTCAGGCTGAGGCTCCTGCCTGCACTCCGCCTGGCTCCTAACTCTGGCTCCCCTGGTTCTCCGCTGGGACCTGGAGTCCTGGGAAGATGCTTTTGATAGAAAGTTCCTGGCTAGAAAGGAGTCTCTAGAGAGAAGGGAGGGGAAGGCTGTTGAATAATTCACCCTTGACCCAGGGGCTTCACAGGACACAAGTCCACAGTGGCCAAGCCAGGCACTCAGCATCTGTACAAGAGCCATCCCTCAGTCTGGTGACCCTGCTGGCTCCTGGAAGGGTCTAATGTAGGAGAAGGCTGGGAGGTGCCGGGAGGGCACAGGAGGCAGAGATCAGCAGGCTCATCCTACAGAGAGTCCAGCCACTTGTCACACACCATCCCCAGCCCCCACGACCAAGGTGTGCCTGTGTCTCCTGCCCTCCGCTGGGTCGATGCCCCGTGGGTGGCAGTTGAAGGGCCATCCTTTCCCCTGTTCTCTTCATGACTATGAGCTGGTGCTAGATAGGGCCCACACATACACCAGGCCCATGTGGAAACCACTTTCCCCTCCCCTGCTCCTCCCAAGTGCATTTCCAGCCTTTGAGGCCTCTGACACCAATGTTCTTGGGGGAAAGCAGCCCCACCTTTGGGCGAGGGACCTGGCCACTGCCCTGCAGGGCCCCCCTGTGGGGATGCCCTCTGCCACCCTGGTGTGTGTACAGCATGAGCCCAGGGTCCAGGCACACTACTCCCCAACGTCTCCCTCTGAAGGGCAGGCGGCAGTCATAAGGCCCAGGGAGGGCAGGGGGCAAATGACCTTGCCTGAGCCTGCCAGGGCTTAGGGACTTGGGGGATAAAGAAGCAATGGAGTGACCATGTGAGAAAAGAAAGACGTGGTCAGCTTGGTGACCAGAGCAGCAGGTGGCTGGCAAGGGGGTGCTTCCATGTTGCTGACCATGCACCTGACAGTCGCCTTCTTCTTCCAGGGCCATCCTGGACCAAAAGGGGAGATGGTAAGACTCTTTCCTGCTTCCCTAGATGGGTAGGGACAGAGCAAGTGGCTGCCCCTCCTGGTCACTCCCCAGCTCTGCATGAGTGCAGTTCTGAGTCCTTGCACCTTGCAGTGGGGAGAGGCAAGACCCCTACCTGGACTACAGGGAGGAGGGCCAGAGGGAGAGCCCGCCGCGACAGTGCCACAGGTCCCAGCTGCACTCCATGCCTTAGTGGACCCACCAAACATCAGCACCCCTGGGGAGCACACTGCCAGATTGCTGACTGTGTGAGCTCAGCCTGATTGGCCTTTCTCAGTGCCGGCTCTGCCCCGAGCTGCTCCAGGACACCTGGGCTCCAGCCCATACTGGGCGGAAGAATCGGTCCTCGACCCTTGCTGCTCCCAGCCCCTCCACCTATGCAGAGTGACTGAAAGCAATGTGCTCCCTGCAGGCCACCCATGCTGGAAGAGAGTCAGGGCTCCCACTCAGCAAGGGGCTGATTCTCAGCAGGGCTAGATGGCTGCTGAGAGCAAACAGGTCACCTGGGCTGGGACACATGACTACCTCCTGCAACACGGACTGGCACAGGACTGGCATTTGTGCCAAAGGTGTTGAAAGCAACGTGGCTGGGTGCCCTCCGCCTGGCCAGCAGGGGTCTGGCTGGTGCCCTGCCCCACATGCTGGTGTGAGGACTCCTTTGCCCAAGCCCAGTGCACTGCCAGGGAGCCAAGGCAGGCCAGCACTCCTGTGAGTGGTAAAGGCGACAAAGGATGTCCCAGACGCCGGGGCTTCAGCTCCCACCAACCTGCCCCGGGACCCTTAGCCGCCCAGCGCCCTCGGGGCCCTACTCAGCCTCTGCACCCAGATCAGCATTTGCAGCATGGGAGGCCGTGGCCTGAGTACTTCATGTGCATAGTTCCGTGTTGCTTAATGACAGGGATGCACGCTAAGAAATGCCACGTGGGGTGATCTTGTCACGGTGTGGATGTCACAGTGCATACTTACGTCACTAGGCGATATAATCTATGGGACCACCATCGTGTATGTGGCCCATCTGTGACCAAATCATCATTAAGGTGGCGCACGGCTATCTCATTCCATTCTCAGTGGGACCCTGCTCTCCAGTCCTATTAAGATCCCCTTGACAGCTGTGGAAACGGCTCAGAGAGTTAAGTAACACAGCTGAAGTCACACAGCCGGGAAGTACCCCAAACGGGATCCAAACCCAGTTCTCAAATTTTACCCCTTCATTGCCTCTTTCCTCCCTTTTTGTTTCCCTCTCTTCCTGCCTTCGTGACTCCTTCCTTCCTGTAATATATTTTTATTGAGTATCTAAAGTGTTCTGGGCACTGTGTCAGGTGCCGGGGATGTAGACAGGAACAGAAAGACACTATCCTTGCACCCTGGAGTTTGCAGTCCAGTGGGGGAGTCAAACATTTAAATAACCCATCATGCAATTAACAAACTGCCCTGCGATGAGTGCCATAAAACGGCAGTCCCCAGGACTCTGGGAAACCTCAGTGTAAGAGAAACCTTCCCCAGGCTGATGGTCAGAGTCAGCTTTCCTAAGGAAGAGACTTTGAATTAGGTTCTGAAGGATGAAGATTCAAACCTAAGAATATAGAAAAGAGATGTGGAAGAATAGAGTGTGCAAAGGCCCTGAGGTAGGGGAGTCCTTGTAAGGTCCACAGAATGGGAGGAAGGGCAGTAAGGTGTGGGAGGCAGTGGACAGAAGAGCAGGCATTGGAATGCAGGTCCCCCAGCAGTTTTCTTCTGTCATTGTTCCCTCTGCCTCTGACTGTCCAGTCACAGGCATGAAGCAACGGAATCTGGGGCAGCGATGAACTTCCATGCTGGCCTTGTTACAGAGGCATCGGGGTTTTGGTTGTTGGGAGTCTGGGGTTTATGCCTTTAGCCCACTCCGCACCTTCAGCCTGACACCACAGGCAGCCAAGGCACCTGAAAGTAATGAGAATGGTCACCCCCCAGGCACTGTTCTGTGATCCTTACAGCATGTGTATCTCCACTTGACAAGAGGGGAAATTAAGGCCCAGAGTGGCTAAGTACACTGCCCAACGCTACACAGCTCCTCAGTACCAAGGCTGAGATCGGACCATGTGGCAGGGTCTCAGCCCTCGACAGCTCCTCCGCTCTACTGTGCATACCCTTTGTCTTAAATGCCAGGAACCCCTCTTGGGCCCTCTTCACCCTCACTGCCCCCACCCACCTTACTTGCCCCCTGTGAGCCTTCCCTGTCTGCCAGGGGAAAGGCAGGGCCTCTGTCCCCCATAGATGTGACAGTGTAGCACACCCCCATCTGCTCCAGCGCTGTCCATCAGTCCTGTGAGCCACTCCTGTCAGGCTTGTGCAGGGAGCCGGAGCTACCTAGGGTGGTCATCTCTGCCTGTCTGTCATCTGTTTCCCCTCTCCTGGGTGTCCCAGCCTGGACACTAGGCCCGCGTGCTCAGCCTACGTCCTCACCTGTCAAAACAGGCTGGCCTCCACCTGTCGCCTCACTAAAACCCAAGGGCCTGACATAAGGTGTGTGGTTATACAAAGTGGGTGTGGACAAGATGGGGTCCCAGACTCTGGGAACAAGACTGTGAGCAGCCGCATGTCACCCTACCACTGACCACAGGGACAGGGCTGTCAGGGCAAGAGACATTGTCACACAGTAGCCGCACACAGAAAGCACAAGTGCCGTAGCCATGTCCAGCGGCGGACACCAGTGGAGGGCTGCTGGCCCAGGGCCATGACTGTGGCTACCTGCCAAGAGCCAGTCAGTACCATGTAGTTTGGGGCCTTGATATATTAAGAGAATTTCAGATTTTAATTTACAATCCCCTGGCTCTTCAGGGTTGAAAGCTAATTGAAATAAATCCATGCAGGGCAAACAAAACACCCATGGAGACCAGAAGTGTCCTGTGGGCCATGCTTTGGGGTATCTGGACTCGACCCTCCACATCTCTGCAGTCCTGAACCCCAGTGCGATTTTTCTCAGTCCCTTCACTGCGATCACATTCCTCTCCTGTCCTGACTGAGGGTGGCCTGGTCACCTGGGGTCTGGCTTCTGGTTCCCGCTAGATGGATACTCTGCCACTGAACTTGACACTAAGCACCTGGCCAGCCGGGTGGGCTGGGAACGCTGCACGGATCACCCCCGAGGCTCCTTCTCTGGATCACTGGGTCCCCTGGGAGTTTCCCAGTTTGGAGCTCCACCGAGCAGCAAGGCAAGGGCAGGAGAGGCTCTTTCCCATCTCAGCAGCCTGAGGCTGCCCACCCTGATGGCTGCCAACTCTGGCCCCAGAGATCGGTGTGGCAAGGGGGACCTCCTGGACAGGGGGCAGAGAAGGACCTCTGGGGCCCGGGTTTTCATTCTTAGCAATTCTAGAAGCCCTGCCTGCCTCTCAAGAGTATGGTGCAGGCTCCAGAGAGCCAGCAGGACACCAGGTCCTCCTCAGAGAACAAGTGTCTGCCCTGGTCCTCTGTGTTCCTCCAAGGGACTCAGAACATGGCTTAGGGCACAGACTTCCAGCTTCCTCTCTGCCCCACGGGCTTCTCCAAAGCTCCCAGTTTCCACGGCACTGGCCTGTCCACCTCCCACTGCATGCCCTGAAGCCTTCTGGCTCCATGGTATTCCCTGAGGCAGAAGCAGGATGTGCCATGTCTCTTGGAGCTTGGGGTGCGGACGTAGGGGGTCCCTGGGGATAGATGACCACCTGACTCCTGAGTACAGCCTCCTGCCTGGCAAGTGCAGGATAACAGCGGCTGGAGGAATGAATGAAGGGTGGCATCTGAGGCCACGTGCCTGTGGATGGGAAGAGGCAGCGGCGTGGTGTACAAGGCCACACCAGTTTGCATGTGTCAGGCACGGAAGGCTGTGGCAGGCAGATCCTAGCCTTCAGCACTCCAGGATATTCTGAGAATCCCCCGGAAGCCCAGCATCTGTCCCAGTCCCACCTGGGCACCTGTGTCTGATCTGCCATCTTCTGTCTGCTCACTGACCTCTGTGTGTTTCCTCCCCCAGGGCCTGATGGGTCCCCGAGGACAGCCGGTTGGTACCTCTTCTTCATTATGCCCTAGCAGAGAGGTTTGGGCCACTGTGTCCTGAGCATCCATCCCTAACTCTCTTTTCTGTCTCTTCATAGGGGCCTCAGGGAGAAAAAGGAGAAAAGGTAGGTGTGATGGGAGCTTCCTAAAATTTCCAGTTTGGACACAAACTCCCAACAGGCAGGACAGGGTTAGAGTGCTTGTTTGAAGTTTGAAATTTATTGACACAACCAGGAAAGGCCCCAAGGTGCTCTAGAATATAAGATGGACACCATGGAGCTACCCCGAGGGACATCTTTTCTTAGGGGAGGGTCTGTCCAGACCCTGGGCCTTTCAGCTTCCTCCTCAGCCCCACCCACCCGCCACCCACTCAGTGTGTCTGACCCCGGAGCCTCCAGGATAGTGAGGTGTCAATGTATAAACCCTGGGCCTGGACCCTTCCTGGCCTCCTCCTTTCTCTGACGAATTTCTGACTAGGACTCTCCCTCCCAGGGGTCCCATTCAGGGCTGTCGGGCGTGGGTGTGTCCACCTAGAGAGTCCACATCCAGGCAGGCCTGGGGTACAATTCCTGCCCCTCCTTCTGTCCATGGAGCCACTTCCCGGGGCTCCCCAGACTGCTCCCCAGGGGCACAGGAGAGACCTCATTCTCCCTCCTCATTTACCCCTCAGTCAGAGGGCTCAGAACCACCAGAGCGGCAGGGACAGCAGGCAATGAGCTGTGAGGTACATCTGATAAGTGTCAGGAGTGCTCCTGAGAGACAGCTTCCCCCAGCAAGTGGCTAACGACCCCTCTCCTTTACCCTCCTCTGCAGGGCCAGTGCGGAGAGTACCCACACCGGGTAAGTGAGCCCCCAAACCAAATGGGCCCTTCGATCCACTCCCAGGCACAGCCCTGCTCAGCCTCATCTCCCTGGGGTCTCTGCACCTGACAGAGTTGGGGGCAGGAGCCCGCAGGCCTCTCTTGGCAGCAGGAGAGGTGGCAGGGTGTCTGGCGGGCACAGTGAGTGTGGATGGATCCGTGTGTGCGTGTTTAGTGGAGCCGGCCACCTCTAGTCCCTGTCTCTGCCTGTCTGTCTGCTGACCTGGTGCCTGGGTGTCTCTCTGAAGTGTGTCTGCAACTGTACCTTGCCTTCTCTGATGGCCGTGTGGCTTGTGTGGGTCTGTGTGACTCCCTGTTTGGGTTGGGAGCATGTGGACAACCGTTTGTGTGCCTGGCAGGCTACCAGAAAAAGAGGGCCTTTTGGTTCCTCGTTGCTTTAGATGACCAAATCTCAGGAAGGGAGGTCACTAAGGGGACTGCATGAATTCAGGGATAAAATTTCTCCTTTCTATGTGACAAGTGCAGGAAGCCCTTCTCCCAGCAGCGTGAGGATTTACAGGGGGCTGAGAGGGTTCCTCCCCAAGCCTTACCTGGCTCCTTCCTTTTCTTTGCTCCGTTCCATAATACAGGACCCGAAAGACTCCTGTTGGCTTATTAGGAATCTTCACTTGTGCACCAGCACGGGGGTCCTGCTTGGGACAGGGGAGGGCAAAACTGAGCCCTGCTTCCTCTAGCAAGAGTCCGGAGAGCTAATACTAGACCGCACCCTGGGACCAGATGGGCTGCACTCAGGCTCCAGGAAAGGTGTAGACAGAATGAGAATCTCAGGAGACCGTTCCTTCCCTCATGGGCCCCCTGGTACCCAGAAACACATGGGTGCTCCCCTGGCCCCATGGTCTTGCTGGGTTGGATTTAGGGGACAGAGACAGATACAAACCAGGCTCAGAGTGGCTCTGGCTCTCTTGGGTCCTGGGAGGGCCTGGATTACAGGGCCTGACCTCTGTCCAGCCACTGAGGGGGCAGAAGGGCATGTTACTCCCCGAACTCTGAGGTCCCAGGCCACAGAAAGACCATGATGGCCCTGAAACATGAGAGGCTGGGAAAGGTTTGAGACCAAGGCTGGGCTGGGCCTAGGCTGGGGGACACGGGCTGGCAGCCACACAGACAGAGCTAGCCTGTTGGTGGATGTGCTCTGGGGACACAGGATCCCTGGTGTTCCAGCCGGCCTGATCCCGATACAATAATAGAAGGCTACCTGTGTTTATTTGAAACGATGGGCTCATAGGATTCTTATGTTACCCAAAAGAAAGAGTAGCCCCCAGCACAACAGACAACCCAACTGCAGACACTTTGTCCATCTGTTACCAGTCCTGAAGGGACGCTGGTAGTGGGCAAGGATGGGCTCTCTGCCCCTCGGTCCAACACAAGAACCAGGAAAGAGGCAGTGATAGAAGGTTCTAGAAGTACCTTGGCCACAGAGGCAGTGAAGCCCAGCCTCAGGTCTGCAGCAGTCTGGGGAGCAATCAGGCGAGGGGGAAGCATGTGGGAACCCAGCAGACAGGCAGGGCAAGTTTATTTAGAAGAGGTAGGAAAGCAGGGAGCTTCGAGGGGCCTGCTGGGTTTACGGGGTGTCTGAGCATGATGGGAGTGGCAGGTCTCGGAGCGTCAGGCTGGTCCCTGCCCTTTCTAGCACGAGACCTCACCAGGAAAGCAGGGAGAAGAGAGGGCAGCCGTGTGGGCAAGATGGAGTCCCCAGCACTGGGGCAGAGGGGCTGGCGTCTGTGGGCCCTCCACTCCTCCTGTTACCCAGTCTGCCATCCTCATTTCCCCGCACACCAGGGGCATCTGAGCAGCACACTAGCAGCCCTGCGCTCCAACCAGATAATCACCCTGAAGGTTCGTAGGTTCTGGAAGTTCTTGGGGGCTCTCTGCTGAGACTTCCTGCACACGAGCCCAGCATCACCTCCCCCCGCACCCTGACTTGGGATGGGTGGGGCTTCCCGGGTGGCAACTGCCCATGAAGGCTCAGGGCTGACCTGGAAGGGCCCAACTGGCCTCCCAATCCCCAGCTGGGCAAATTCTCAGCCCCAGCGGCTCCTGGTTCTTAAAGACCATCCTGGGGAGCTTACGGGAGTTAAATGCTTTTGAAAACAAGTACTTGGTTCTGTGCCATCTTTGTTCTCCCATGGGCTGTCATTGCCTCTTCAAGCCATGGGTTAGTTGGGTAGAAGAACTGTGCAAGAAGTTCTAGAAATGAAAATCACATCGGATAATGGAATTGCAAGTTGCCTCCTCCTAAAAAACAGTGGTTCCACATTCCAGGGACATCTTTACCCAACCTCTATTTTCCAGGCATGCCAGCCCCACAGTGAGACCTCAGTAGCACTTAGCCTGTGCCCACATGGGCCTCACCCTTGCCCGGCTCAGCCCCGCCAGCTGCTTTGGCCCTGCCCCGACCATCCTCATATTCGCTGACATCAGCCTTTCTTCTCACCAGAAAAAGAAGCCAAAGAAGCCTGCATATCAGCCTGGCTTCAAGTACCAATTTAGCTGTCCTGTGGCTCCCAAGCCAGAGCCTCTGAGTCTGTGACGCTCAGCCCGGCAGCCTCTGTTCCCTAAGCTGGGATGGGCAGGGAGGGTGGTACAATGGTAGGCCCCATGTTGGTGGCCTCTGCAGCCCAGCATGTCCAGGAGGCAGGCCTAGCCAAGCAGGGCCCCTCTCCCAGTCCAGGGACTGCCAGCTGGTACCCCGAGCTCCAACCCGGAGGCCCAGGCAGGGTGCAGATGGAGGGCCGCTCCTCCTTCCCAGGGCCAGCCGTGCCAGCCCAGGTCTGCGTCCCACAGCTGCAAGAGTGCTGTTTACACCTTCCCACCTGGCCCCTGCTCACACTAATCTCTCTTCTCTCTTCCTCTCTTCCCGACCATCTCGGCCGCTCTGCCTTCCTGGTGACTTTCAACATCGTTCTGAACACCTGCGATCTTTGGCCTTTGCCCTCTGGCCTCCCACCTCACCTTTCTCCTCAGCTGCTGCCTCTCCTCAATTCAGTGCGGCTGGCTCCACCCCCAGTCATAAAAAGGCGGACTTTCCAGGTAGACACCTCCCCAGTGCCAGAACCACGTGGCTTTCCCCAGGGGCCTGGCAAGTCTGTGGGCCCTGGCAGGCCAGCTGGAGCTGTAGTCGCAGCCAGAACCTCCTCTAATACAGTTCAATTAAATGACACAAGGTGGGCCCATTAATACCATGCTGAGAGGATACACCCAGCACACAAGCCTCCGGAGACCTGAAACTCCCACCACACCATCTCGACTCCTAGTAGGCACCAGCATCAGCTACCAGTGCAGCCACAGGCTGTGTGATCCATTTTTCAGGCCGGATTTTATTTAATTCTCTCAATGGCCTTATGAATTAAACATAGTCATCCTTATTCCACAGATGAGGAAATGACAGCTCAGAGAGGTTAATAAATTGCCCAGGGTCACACAGTTCATAAAGTACAGAGCAGGAATTTACACTTAGGTTCTCTGCCTGTTGCCAGCTGTGTGAGTTTAAGCAAATTATTTGACCTCTTGGCACCTCAGCTTTCTCATCTGTAAACTAAGGATAATAACAGTGTCTATGTCGTAGGGCTGTTGTACATGTATACAAAGCACTTGGTAAAGTTCCTAGCTCAGTGTAAGTGACAGAATGCTAGCTGTTGTTATTACTGTTATCCACATTTTGGAGACAAAGAAATTGAGGCTCAGAGAAGTGAACTGATGTGCCCAAAGTCACATGAACAGCAAGAGGAAGACTTGGAACTGGCCGCAGCTCTAGGCCCCAGCCCCACTGTCACCCTTCCTGCTTAGAAATGCAGACTGCTTAGCAGCTGATCACAGGCAGCCCGGGTTTGAAGAGTGAGAACATTTGCCGAGGAAATGTAGCCCACGAGCAAAGGGTGTTACCCTTGACAGCGCCTGCTTCCTTGCTCCTCCCTTGCTAGCTCCAGGAGGTCACAGCCTGATTCCGGGCCAGGCCGCCTGCTCTGTCCCTCGCCTTCCTTACCCTGCACAGGAAATGTCCCCAACGCACAGGGACACTGGGAGTAACGGGACACTCAGCTGTTCTCCGACAGTCCCACAGCAGGGCTGTAAGCTGCCTTTCAGGCGGGTCAGGAACTCATGGGTCTGGCTGTTCAGACACCTGACGGGGCAAGACTGAGAAAATGCCCCAGTGAACAGCTAAAGATACAGAGCAACAGGTGATGTGTGTGCCGTGCACACCTGAAGCCTACAGATTGTATCACCTGGGCCAAATCCTTGAGCACCTCCGCGTGTAACCGTGCTTATAGGGCAGCTCGGAGCAGCGCCAGACCTGTCTCACTGCCAGCCCGCTGCCCGGGCTGGACCCCGGTGCGAGAGAGCTGAGGCCCCGCTCCCAGAGCATATCCTCCTGGGCACCCCCACACACAGCCTTCTCATGGCCATGGCCGTAGCTGTGACTGTATTAGCTGCTCTTCATTGAGCGCTACTGGGCTGCAGGCCCTGGTAGGAGAATTCTGCACAGATTAGCTCCTGTAATCCCCACACCCACCACCCAGCAGTGGAGCGCCATCCTCATAGTCCCAGATTTGCGAACGAAGATGCCCGGAGGTCTCAGGAGCCAGGCCATGCAGGTTGCTCCGCCCTTTGCAAGAGCAAGGGATGGTTCATCCAGAAGTTTCTGGGCTGCCTTGACCTGGCTTCCAAAGCAGAGAGAGAAGAATAGGGGCCCCTCTGCTATTTGCTGCAGACTCTCCCTGGGGAATAAGGTCTTCGTGCTGTTGGCCATCACAGGACATTAAAAAAGGCTTGCCCATTTTTTGTCAATAAAACAAATATGGGCTTCACAGGCTCTGCAAGATGGCCCAAGATTAGTGAAAGAGGAGAATTTATAGAAGATACGATGTGCTTAGCAGATGGTGTTGGAGGTCATTTCCAAGGTGCAGGAAGTTGGACTGAAAGCCCATTTTGCTGGGGCCATTTGGATGCAAAAAAAAAAATAGTCTGAACTTTTGAGTTGAGTCTGGGCCCTGTTCCCCCTGAAATGCTCCCTGTGACCTTCGTCAGAGAGCTCAACTTCTCTGGGCCTGTTTTCTATAAAATGGAACTTGTAGTGTTGTAGTGTGCATTATCCTTCTCCAGAGATGTAATAACACTGTGGAGAACATAAAGCAGGATTCTGAGGGTGTCCAAGGACACTGGGACTCAGCCAGGTCTATTCTGGCTGGAGAGGAGGCCACCCTGGTCCCCTTAGAAGCCTGACTTTAGCTGAGCTTCTAGCTTCAGGAGAGACTCTGCCCCCCAGAAACTTAGCAACAAGCAACATGAAGCCCGGCCAGGGAAGGGTGACACCCTGGACCTAAAGTGTCTGCTCAGAGGGTGGCAGAATGAGGCCCGGGCTGCTGAGTGACACTGTGGGTGCCATCTGCCCTAGGAGGCTCAGCCATGAGATGGTGCAAGCAGTATCACCAAAGCTGCACACTTCCCTTTTCCAGGTTGCACACTCTTGTTTATAGCCACTCTCCCTTCTGAGGGGCTGGCAGATGCTCATCTGCTCCCTTCTTCACGCGGAGGGTAGGACACCCAGTGCCACAGGGCTTGGCAGTCTCACTGAGCAGTGGACTGACCTGTGACTCTGGCCACTTGTGTCCCCTTGCATCTAGCCTGGAACTCACATCTGCCAGGCTACAGGGAGGGGCTCCTCCTCACAAGAGCTGAGCCCAGATTGTCCCTGGAGAGGTCCTTCAGAAAATAATGTGATGACTGGATATATGGTGACACATGCCTGTAATCCCAGGGCTTGGGAGACTGAGGCAGGAACATCACAGAGAGTTCAAGGCCAGCCTGACCCTATCTCAAAAAAACAAAGGAAAGAAAGAAAAAAGAAAGAAAGAAAGAAAGAAAGATAAACAAAAAGGGTCGAGATGTAGGATGACCAGCTTGCCCCAACCTCAAGATCCAGGTCACCAGTCTCCTGCTGCTGAAGGAACGCAGTGTCACCCCTCCCCCTGGGCTGTTGGCACATCCTGGGGACACACATGGTGGGTGACGGAGTCTGGGATTAGAGCAGCTGGCCGAGGAGGGAGAACAGGACCAGGGGTGTGTACCAGCAACCCACACAGACACGAAGCACGCCACAGTCCCGTCCAGAGCGCCTTTCCCATGCCGAGGGTGAAAAATGCAGCTGCCCTCTGAGGTCCAGCAGACTGCAGGAGTAACAGAGAAAGGGTAGGGAGGGTGGGGACAAAGACAACCAGAAAACGTATGACCAGCCTCAAGGGGGTGGGCCATGTTGCCTGGGCGCTCTGTGGTTCACAGAGAGAGCCACCAGTCCAAGTTTGGTACATAAAGTCCCCTGCCCCCGGGAACAGTGAGTGGAGCACAGTTCATGGCCTCTCACCTATGGATCTCATTTGATCCTCTAGTTCAGGTGGCCAAAGACTGCAAAAAAACTGAGGGAGGAAACAAGGGACATCTGTCCCCATTCTATGGCTGAGAAACTGGGGCCTAGAGATGATGTGACCTGCCACACTGAGACAGGGTGACAGAGACCCCAGGCCAGGCTCTGGCCATCAGCCCCGGGGTCAGCCTCTGGTCAGGCCAGGGGTCACCTGGACTTGCCCTCAGCTGGTCCTGTGCCCTGGGGAATGGCTACTTGGGCAGCAAGTCCTCTCTGGCAGCCCCACCGCTTGGGGACTGAAGTCCTGGCGCTCTTCTCACTGCCACCAGCCCCTGCATGTAGTCACCATCACCATGGACTCACTGCCATCACGCCACCATCTCACGCACTGTCACTGCCACCTTCCCTACGCAGCCCATAGTGGGGCCTCACGGGGTGCACGGCGTGGGCTAGGGCCCCTCTCAGCTCCCGGGTCTCCTCTCTAACACTTGTCTCCACGAACCTCAGGGTGAGCAGGGCCGGGCTGGCATCCAAGGCCCACCAGGGCCACCAGGCCCCCCTGGACCAAGTGGACCTCTGGGGCACCCAGGAATGCCAGGGCCCATGGGGCCACCTGTAAGTATCCCCCCCTCCAAGCTTTTTCCCAAGAATTCTCTGCAAATCTCCAAGCCTTGAATCACCAAGGAGAACCTGGGTTCCCACCAAAGGGCAGAAACACCCTAGCAAGGCCACCAGGCCATGGTGGCCCGGGCAAGACTGTCCATCCGGCATGCTCCTCTGTTGCCCTGCAAACCCGCCTTCTGGGGCCATAGCCAGTCATGGCTTTCCAAGGCAGAGACCACTAAAAGGCTGCCCTCTTCCCGGTCTCTGCAGAGGAGTTTAGAGAGAAAATCTCCAGGCCCACCTTTGACTGCTGTCCCTGGCTCCTGGCTTAAGAAAACCCAAGTCAGAGGCAGTGGGTTCTGGAAAAGTTCAAAGAGGGTATAGCACCCCCTGGGCCTGGATGAACCCATGCCACCTTGGGCTACCTTCCAGATGGGATGCCCCTTCACTGGGACCCTGCATCAAGACTGAGGGCTAACAGGTCTGTTGCTGGGCGGGGTTCAGAAGGCCAACAGCAAAACTTTTCAGGCCACAGTTCAAACTTGGTGGCCTCCAACTATCTGTTTTCAACCCCTGGCCAAGATTTTATCCTCAGCCCTTTAGAACAGCAGAGCCCAGAACAGAACAACTCAGTAGGAGCTGGCATCGCAGAGAGGCGAACGGTACCCTCCAGAGAACACTGCCCGTCTGCGTGATCCGAGGACCAGGGTCACTGCACAGTCACCTTGCCTTTTAATAATGCTTTTCCATGGGCTAAAAATAAGTTTTTCTCTCTGATGATAAAAGCATCATACATTCATTATGAAAAACTTGGAACATTAACAAGGAAAAACACACACCTCCCCTGTTTCCCTACCTTTGGACTCCACCTCATTAGCATTCTAGAGAGACCTTCCCTTTTTCTGTCCTGCAGACCTGCCCCTCAATACTCGCCAGGTTGGCAGGTTCTGAATGACCTAACAGTCTGCATCGGAAGTTTCTCACTGAATGTCATAAAGCAAGCTCTTTGCTTGTCGGGAAGGAGCCTCCCATGGTGGTGATTGCAGAGCTGCTAGGCCTACTTAGACAGCACTGAATGAGTCCCCTGCTGCATCCTGTATCCTGGAATATAAGTCCGCACACCACTGAAAAGTTCTCATTCAGCAGCGCGCAGACTTATGGGACTGATCCAGAGGTGGAGCCCTCAGAGGATACGGGCACATTCTAGATCAGTCAGCTTCATGCCTGGGCCCTCGGCTGCCCCCACTGCCAATCTTGAGGCCCAACATAGGCTTTCTCTGGACTGGGCTCCGGCTTGGCCTGAGTTGCTGGGAGGTGGCTCCCAGCTCAGTTAGCCCCCCCAAAATGGATTTTAAATATTTCCATAATGTTTCCCCGGCACCCCAAAGAGGGACATTAGTCTCACTTCCACTGGTCTTTAAATGGGAAAATGGAAAACTGAACAGAAGTGAATTTAGAAACCTGAACCAAACCAAGCCCAGGAAACCAAAAGTGTTCAAAATTCATTTCTTTGCTCACCACTGTTCTCCTGTCCAGCACATCAGGCTCCTGCTTAGTGAGTCCAAGCCAGATGGTTTTCTTTGTTAGGTTGTTTATAAGGAAAAAAACCCAGAAAGCATGTTTCAAACCGATTGAAACAGAGCAAACCTAGGCATCATGGTTTCCTCTGGCCTGTGTCTGTTCCCCGGGCCTCCTGGCCTCTCCCTTGGGCTCCCACAGACCCCCGTGCCACACCTCCTCACTATGGCCAGCTGCCATGGTCACAGCACCCTGGGAGAGGGAGACGGTGGGCAGGGCCAAGGACAAAATCAAGGCCTATTTGGGCAAGGCTGGCTTTCCAGGGAGGGGTCCCAACCGGGAGGTGAGTGGGTGAGGATCTGGACCAAACCACACCATCAATTTAGCACAATGCCACTGACCTACTTTCCAGTGGACAAGCACAGAGGAGCTGCCCACAGCGCCCACACGGCTCCAAAGAGGGCCGTGAGCCTGCTGTCCCCACGTGGCCTCCACAGGTTTCAGTTACCCTTCCAGGACACTCTAAAGCTATGCTTTGGCATTCCTGTTCTCCTGTGAGAGCTATCTGGGGGTCACTGGGCCCCAGTTCCACTATAAATGTGACTACACTCAGCCACTTACCTTTGTCTCGCTTCTGCAGGGCTTACCTGGGCCTCCAGGACCAAAGGTAAGAGCCCACCTTGTCCGGCCTTTCACTGGGAACAGTTACCTACAGGAGGGAGGGAGGCTGCTGAGGACAGAGCTGAGCGCAGCAAGACAGACTGGGCTTGGCTGGCTTCCAAAACACCGCCCTCCTCTTAGGAAGTGCTTTGGCTCCAATGCGTACAGCCCTTCCTGTTCACTCAGGGTGACCAGCAAGTTCTCTGGCCACTGTAGAGGCAGCGCAGACCTGCCCGCCAAAGAGTTATGTTCTATCAGAAACTGAAGGCGCTTGCCTATGACGTGGTCATGATATCCCAATCAAACAATGTTCTGCAAGGCATTGGGCCTGGAGGAGACCTTCAGGGTCATCTGGTCTCTTGTGAAACCTTGCCCAGAAGCCCATAATGTCAAAAGGATTCTCACTCTGAAGCTGGGGACCCCTGGGCTTAGGGGTGAAAAGATGCAAAGGGTTGATCCTCTCCTACCATTTTGTCATTGTGGACACCAAGAGAAAGTGACTTGTCCAAGTTCCACAGAGTATTGTGGGTGGAACCACAACTGACAGTCAGGTATCCTGGTCCCCGCCAAGCTGACCCTTCCCAGAATTCCTCACCCCTGCACAGTGGCCAAGCAGTCTCTGTTGACCTCAGATGACATTGAAAGCTCTCGTCCCAGCGACAGTGGGAGGTGGGTGTTGAAGGAGCTGGAGGATTTGGAGTCCTCAGGAGGAAGAGAGGTGGTACTGAGCAGGGAACAGCACCAACCAATTTGGCACTGGGAAACCCACTCAAATGGTCTCTTTGTTCCCCCAGGGAGACCCAGGGATCCAGGGCTTCCACGGCCGGAAGGTAAGAAGGAGGGGCTGGGGAGCATCCTGGCTCTCCCCTGGTACCCTGGAGGCCTCAGCACAGCACACACAGGGCCAGGACGCTCCCTCTGGTCAACCCAGGTGACTGTGTCTGTACTAGGGAGCCAGGTTCTCACTGGCCTGCTGTGGCTCTGATAAGTGGGAACAGGATGGCCCTGGTGAGGGCCACCTGAGTGGTAGAGGTCCACACTGAGTTTGGGTTAAGGGCTGATGGGAGGCCAGCCCTGCTCTCTGACAGCTCCCAGGCCAGACAGACAGAAGCATTTCTACACAAATGACCCTGATGGAAACAGACTGTGCTAAATGCCACCCCTGGAAGGTACTCTGTGAGTCCAGGGCTGGAGGAGTGAGTCCCAGGTTAGGAAGAGTTTGAGAACTCTTCCAGGAGAAGACAGCCAAGATCTCAACCCTGAGGAGCTGTGTAACAAGCTATCCCAGACTTGCTGGCTTAAAATGACAACTCATTCCTTCTGATCCTGAGGACCCATGAGCTGGGAGCTCCTCAGCTGGATTCCCTGTGCTAGCAGATGACAGCCAGGGGCCAAGCAGCCTGGTGCCTGCGCATGTGTCTGGCAGCCAGTGCTGGCTGGGAGTGGAGACCACTGGTCTCCTTCCATGTCATCCTCCCGTAGGCCACACAGGCTTCCTCATGGCATGGCGAACCAGGGCAGCGTGCACACCAGGCCAGCCCCGGTGCATAAGCACTTTCCCAGCACCTGTTTGCATCAGGTTGTCCTGGTGGTCAAAGCAAGTCATGTTATCGCTTCCCGTGCATCAGAACAGGAGGGGACTGGTCTGCACTGCTTGATCAAGGAGCAGCGAAGCAATTATGTCCATTTTAATCCACCATCATGGTCCTTCAGGTGGTAAATTTGAAGGGAAATGGTATTCTAGACAGCAAAACAATTTGAGCAAAGGCCCAGAAGCAGTCGTTACAATAACTAGAACCACAAAGTAATACTTTTAGTAATAGTGACTCCTTCTGGGCACCTGCTACCACCATCCTTCAACCAGACCTGCATTCTTTCTAACCCCCAAATCACCCTGAGGCACGTATGACTGTTCCTGTTTAGTAAAGGAGGAAACAGAGGCTTATTCAAATCTCCTTGCTAAGAACAGCAGAGCCGGAATTCAAATTGCGTCTGGGTCCTTCCTAGTCTTCCAGACGCAGCTAGGAAAGCTCTGGAGCCTTCCAGAGGGAAGAGAGCAGCAGGAAGGAGAGGCGCGGGGAAGGGAAGGCGAGCTAGGACGGGAAAGACCCTCCACTCAAATGCAGAGTGTGCACGCTGCACTTGGCGGCTGCCGTCGCCACTTTGGTTTATGGGTGCTTGGCGGGTGAAATGGCGGGACCTGAGAGATCTTTAATTAGTTCTACATAAACTGAGAAGTTTGTATTGTGTCAGGAAGTAGAAATTATAGCCCCCAAGGTTGCCTCTATCCATTCATGCAGACTCACAAAATTTACTGCCTCCTGGTGCAGTGGAGGGTCGGTTTTCCCATTAGCAGCTGGACCAGCTCTTTCAAGCTGTGACAAGGCTGGAGCCGGCAGAGGGGCCCCCCGGGTCGTAGCAATGCCCTCGGCCGGCATCGTACCATGACAGGTGTCTGCATCTGCTGCAAACTGGAAGTCTGGTTCCTCTAAAAGGTTGTCCTGAGGATAGAGAAGCGTCTGCCAGTGGCTCCACCATCACAATACTAGCAGGCCCGGACCAGGTGAAGTGACAGTCCTAGGCGCAGACTGTAGCGAGCATCATCGCACCTGGGCTGTGTCAAATGTGCAGAGAAAAGAGTACAGTCCTGATGGCCGAGGGACAGCTCTTGGCCCCAGGAAGCCAAGGGGTTTGCTCTGGGAAGAAAAGGAGGCTGCTCGGGGAGTCACATGCTCTGGAGCGGAAGGCAGGGCCATGCTTCTTTCTCGTGACTGGGAGGTGGAGCAAGGGCCTATGGGTAACTGTCCAGGTAGAGCAATTCCAGGTCTGCTGGAGGAGCTTCTCCTGGTACTGCAGGCGGAGGAACTAGCAGGCTGGGCTGCGTTAAGAGAAGCCTCTATATCAGGCTGGAGGCTGCTCACAGTCCCTTCCAGCTCAGAGAGCCACGACTTGTTGGACATGGGCTAGCTGAATATCCTCTAGAGAGGAGCTGACGCTAGCCATGTGAGGAAACTTGATCTCTCCGATCTTTGTCCAAGTCTTTGTAACCCACATCCAGGGCTGTCAGAGGCATCTCCTGTCTCAGAGTTTTTTCTCTTTGTGCCCTGTACCCAGCTCTGCTCATCCACGATGGCCTCTTCTCGTGGCGTCTGGTGGGGCTGTGGCCCTGGCTCCCCTCCCTGCCTCTCCAGGTCTTTGGAAGGCAGCCAGCTGGACCGCAGGCGGTCACAGCACCTTCAACTCCATGCCAGCTCTCACTCTGCTGGAGCCCTTGTCCTGTCAACAGTGCCCCTGTGCCTCCTGGTCCACGGCAGCCAGAGGGCGCTGGGACCTGATGACAGCAGCACAGGTCCACTCCCAAGAACCAGGCCATCCCTCGGGATGCTCCAAGTGGCTATTTACTGCCCCAGCCCCACTGGCGTGGGCATGTTGGTCTCAGTGATCACCACGCCAAGGCAGATATTTGCATCCCCTCAGCATCTTAGGATGAAGAAACTTGTCATTGATGCCCAAAGATTCATGCAGCAGTACGTCACACCTCTGTGTCAGCCTAACTTCAGTCACACCGTCTCATCCACCCCTGCCATGGCCCCATGGTTGAGCTTTTCAACCCATGGTACAGATGCAAAGCCCAGAGGGGGTAGTACTTTGCCCAAGGTCTCCCAGCTAGTGAACAGCCGAGCTGCAACTAGCAGTCAGCTCTCATGAATCCAAGCCCTGAAGCAGACCACTTAGCCCGCCCTCTGTGTGGGTTCTTTGGGCTGGGAAGGCTGGGGACATGGAGCTGAGCAGAGTGACCCCCGCCCTGTGGTCAGGGTGTGAGGGGACCCATGGGGGGACAGATGGGCCCTCTTTGTAGCTTCACCTGTTCTGTCCCAAAGACTTGTGCCACACTGGGAGGCCTTTCTTGCAGTACAAGGTGGAGTTTAGCTTCTTGGCCTGTGAAGTTTTCTAATGATTGGTCACATCCACTGCTGCCAGCCGGTCCTGGTCTGTTGTCACCTCAAAGGCCAGCAGGGCCAGCTTCTCCACTGGCTCCTTAATTTAAGATCAAAGCCCAGTGTGGGCAGCGGCCCTCATATGGCCCCCACTCCCAGCCTGGGCCAGGCCTCCTGCCTAGACACTGCGAGTATTGTTGGGCATGCATATGGTACCTATTTGATCTAAATTGATGACACAGATCCACTTTAAATATGCTGTAAGATGCAAAGTGTGTCTAAAACATCACAACCTTGGCTCTGTCAAGAGGATTGATGAGTATTGTCAGGCGGACATGGATCACAAGCCCTGCAGAAGCTTATCTTTAAGGGCATCAGAGCCGGTACTTGTTTCCCTGTGGGGGCGCGCCTGTCGCCCATGTGGTCTGCGTGTTGTGCCTCACGGTTTGCTTGAAGGTCCCTGGCCGGGGCTCACAGTCCCCTCCTGCAGGCTGTGGGCTGGGCAATTTCAGACAGGAAGAGGAGGGGAGGCAAGGCCTCATCACAGCCACTCACAACTTTAACAATGCCTCCTAGAGGCCTTGGGGACAGTCCCCAGAGACAAGGACACCCAGGAGAGGAGATCACTCTCTGCCACAGGATGTGACGATTCTGGTCTGCCAGTCAGTGAAAGTTCATGCAGTGGATGCGAATCTGTAGAACAATGACCAGCATTGTTCCAACTACCTCTCTGAGCCTCTTCCACGTGCCAGGCTGGGGACCCAGCACTCAACATGCACTGTTTTATTTCCACCCTGTCTAGCCCCAGGAGATGGGCGTTGCTCTTGTCCCAGTGCATAGATGAGCAGAGCGAGGCTCACAGAAGCTGCTCCCCCATCTACAGCTAGGAAATCATGAAGCTGGGTCTCTGGCTTGCAGCCTCGCTTGCAATGGCTTTACTACCTGTATGTATGGATGCCCAGGGACCCCCTGACTTCCTGGAAGACTTCCCCAGGAAGGCAGCGAGATGGAAACTAAGTTGTTTCCCTTCTTGTGAGAAAAAAGGTCATGGTTGGATTCACGTCCTGCCCAGAGCCTCTTGGGCTCTCGTCAGGCATAAGTAGCTGAGGGTTGGTGGCGTAGGACCTGGCACCATGTGCAGGTGAGGAAGGAAGTAGAGCACATTGCCCATTGGCAGTGACTCCACCAAGTGATCCCCAGAGAGCAGGGGTGGTCCTGACTCCTGAGACAGCCAGGCAGCATGTTTCAACCCTGGTGACAGCTATTCTGGAAAGCTTTCTGAACCCTGTGCTCCCAGAGAGCCCTAGTGACCCCAGCCCTCCTCTCATACATCGGAGGGCTCTGTACTGATGGAAGCCTGCGGGCATGGGGACAGCATTTTCTTTCAAAGCCATGAAATCCCAGTGGGGACATCCAGACCATTTAAATGAAAGCAGATCAAAAAACTGAGACACAGGCCCCAGATCTGAGGCCTCATATGGGCTGCAACCCCCACTCTGTCCTCTCCAGGCTCTGTTTCTCCTGCACTCCGAAGTCCACAGCTTAATTTGAGCTGACTTTTCCTTTTTGGAACTAACTACAAAATCAACCAATCTCAAATTGCGATTACAAGCCAGCGGCCCTTCCAAAGCCCTGCCCTTCAATAGGGCGCCCAGCCCCGGTAATTCCCCAGATCACTTCCTGCCGGCCTTAATTACCGGAGCGTGGGGGACCTGGGATTTCTGTGGTTCCGGTCCTCTTTGGCCTGGAGACCCACTGGGGAAGGGAAACAGGAACTATGCTGTCTTTTCCCGGAAAGGCAGCCTGGGAACTTTTAGAGGGGAGAAAGCCATGATCCCCCCACCCAGCTTCTCCAGTCCGGGATAGCGCCCTCGACTCGACCCTCCCCAACTCTCAGATGGCCTTTCTCCTCCCCCGCAGAGAACAAAGGCTCTGTGCGCCTTGCCTTCTGCCCAGCACCACATACAACCTCCCATCAGGGAGATCCATTCATCTCCCAAGCCTCCCACCTGACCTTTGTTGGCTGGGGAGCTGACCTTGAAGCACCCCCTCCTCCAATTCCCTCTTGACCTTCTTCTTGCCAAGTTCCTGCCCAGCTTGTTCAACAAACAGTAAATCACCAATTAAGAGGCCACTTACACACAGCCCGCTCATCCTGCCCTCTCCATAAAGGATGGGAGCTCCCACCTGGAACCTGTGCAGAACAGAGGACCCCTGATGCTGAAATGTGTTCAGGTGCAGGGACCAGAGGTTGGGACAGGCCGTCCAGGTCATTCAGGGCAACCTCTCTCTATCCACCCGTCTTGGCTGCGATGACTGCAACCCACCCCTCCAGCTCTTGGCACCAAGGTTGAAGAGCCAGCCCCCCAGGGGTGTGGCCTGCTGCCTCTGCCATTGTACTCAGGCAAACGGGTCCTTTGTAACAGTGGAGCACCCACTTTCCCAGCCGCAAGATAGCCCAGATCCGTGGCTGAGCTTCCCCACTGGGAAGACAAAGGAAGACAGAGGTAGAGAGAAATCGGGGCCCACGGGCTTGGGTATAGACTAGCCAGGCCCCTGGAGACAAGCACAGAACTGAATGAGCAGAACTGAACTGAGCAGTTCCCAGTTACACTCTTGAAATAGGAAATCTCAAGGGCTTTGGGAAAGGAGGCTCCGGGTAGATCTCACAAAGATGTACCACAAGGAACAGATCCATGAACGGCAGGGTCGCTATCTTTCAGCAACAGCCAGCCCTCCGTCCCCTGCAAGTGTGCCCTTGCCACAGTTCCCCAGTTCTTGGAGGATGGCTTCAGCCCTGTCTCCCCTCAGCCACCATCCAGGAAGCAGTATTTCCTGATCCAGGGGAAGCCCAGGCCCCCAGCCCAGAGGCCAGGCCAGGCAGTCCGCAGACAGGAGCCCTGAACAGTGGGACTAATGAGAGTAGGGTGAGCTACAAGGGGGTCAACGGGGTGCCCTTGCTTCCTGCCCTGACATGCCGATTGAGGTAGCCTGGGTCATTTGCAGAATGGAGAGACTTGACCCCAAGCGGAGGGAAGGGGCAGAGGTCACCACCCTAATGAGCAGGGCAGCTCCCCAGGAGGCTCCAGGGGGCAGTTTCCCTTGTGTGCACAAATTCTTCTTTACACACTCAAGGCAATGTGGGCTGCAGACGACTCCAGCTGGCCCAGACATCCGCCTGCCAGGGTTCTCAGCGCAGTTTCTTCAGGGGCTGTGATGCAGAAGCCTGGCTTCTTCAAGGGCTGGACTGCCCCTCCATGGGTGGGAAAATGGGAGATCAGGGCCCTGCTGCCCCTTCTGGACCTGTGTTTCAGCCAGAACTCAAATTCCCTCCTCCAAGGAGCTGCCAACAGAACAACCATCACCCTCCAGCTGTGGCTCCCTCCCGCCCAGAAGCTGCAGAGGCACAAGGGCAGGACTGGCTGGGTGGAAGTGAGGAGCAGGCATCTGGTGTAATCTCGTTGTGCAAGCCAGGAAGCCTAGACCCAGAGAGGGAACGTGGACACAAGGATGCCCCAAGAAGGGGTCTTGGGGGGAAAGTGAGGAAAAGACAGGGGAAGAAAAGAGGGACAATTGAGAGGGGTCTGAACAGTGAGGGACTTCCAAACTGACCTTCCACTCCCACCTCCACCACCACCAGGGGGCTCTCTCTGGGATCTCCTGGCTGAGTCAGCCTGGTGGAGTCTGTTGGAATGTTAGCAGAAGACCCTGGAGCTCAAGAAGGGACTTGGACTGCTGTGGCAGGAATGAGGGACTTCAGATGAGGTCCTGTCATGCCCTCTGCTGGCCACAGAGCAGCCCTGCACATGCAGGAGCCCCACCTCCCACTGTTCTCAGTGCCTCGGGCTGAACTGACTTCGCCCCAGAGACCCAGCAGAGAGCAGCCTGCAGCGACTATCTATCTGATGGAAGCGGATAGAACAGCAGCTCATCTGAAGTCAGAGTGGCCACAAGAAATGAGCACCTCAACCTGGGCAGAGAGCAACGCTGCATTCAAAGCCCTGCTCTGCACAACCCTGGCAACCACCCCTGGCCTCTCTGAACCACTGCTTTGCAGAGAGACAGGGGAACATCTACTCCACATTAGAAGGACCCTTGGAAATGGGCTAGAAAAGCCAGCATCACGTGCAGGGCACATGCAGTCGGGAACTGTGCCTTTCTCTTCTCTTTCCGCAAGAGGGGACTTAATGAATGGAACAGGCCTGGGACACCCACTTGACTGCTGTGGTCATTTCCCAAGGCCTGCTCTGCTACTCCTGCCTGTGGCTGCAGGGTCACTGTCAGGGGTAAAGAAGGGGTTTGGCATTTGGAGCTAAAGATCCTGGCATCCTGCAGAATTCAGAAGAGGATGAAGTTGAAGCCATGACAGGCAGATATCCACCTGGGCATGCAGGTTATGGGTGCAAAGTGGTCCCTGCGGTGTTGAGCAGCCGGCACAGAGTCCTGGGGGATGGCAAAGGGCTTCACAGAGGGGGCAGGTTTTGACCAGAGCCCCGAACAATACATAGGGGTTTGCATTGAGGAAATGGCAGAAAGGCATGGAAGCATGACAGTGTGTGTTTGCAGAGACACGGATAATGGTTGATGTACCTCAGGATGAGAGGAGAAGAAGTTAGGAAGGGAGTGGGCAGAGAAGGGAGAGTGGACAGCTGAACAGGTGGGGCCAGGTGGGGCCAGGTGCCCCAGAGCCTGTGAAAATGCCAGCCTGGCCCACAGGCCCAGCACCCAGGCCTTGTAGGGCAGCTTCCTGGGAGCAGGCCTGGCAGGCCTCCTGTGGCCCATCCTCAGCCCCGGCCCTCTGATGGAGAAGTTGTAGGAGGCTGACAGCTTTCACCTTTGCTAGACAGGGCGGGCCCTGGCTGGAGAGTCATGCTGAGGCATCCTGTGGGGCTCAGCTCATGGAGACGGGAACTGCCCTCCTTATTCCCCTGGTGTGGCAGGTTAGAGTCTCGACGTACTTCCCCTTGGCCCATTTGTCACTGACTGTCATCTGCCTGCGGTGTGTCCATCTTTTCTGTCTCACCCTGTCCCATCAATATGGCATTGTCCCTGGGAGATAAAGAGGTTGAAGGCAGAGAGGAGCAGGGCTGAGATGGCAGAGCAAAGCCCATGACATCCCAGAGAAGCCACAGCTGGGCTGGCGCCTTGGGACGGGCAGGGCCAGGAAGAGACGTGGAAAAGTGGGCACACGCAGGCCTGGGGCCACAGGCCTCAAGAGAGTTAGGCCCAGGGCAAAGGGAGAGGGGAACCCCTGTCGCTCAGTCAGCAGGAGCCACGCTAGCACACCTGGCATAGGAAAAAGAACACAAGTACCAGGCAGGGGCTGGGGGAGGAATGCAGTAGATCAGCAGCCATGTGGGCAGTTCCTATGCACAACCCTGCCCCACAGCACCCAGACCCGGCCCAGCTGGCCACCAAGTGGCAGTGGGTCTTGAGCATGTCATCTTCCTCACCAGACTCAGATCCCATTGAGTGGCCTCCGTCTCTGAGGGCCCTTCCTGCTGTGAACATGTGACTTGGTGTCATGCAACTTGAGGGGCATGGCCCACATGACTGTGGCCGCAGGATGGTCCTCAGAGCATGCAGGGAGCTGGACAGCCGCCCAGCTTCCAGACAAGCGGCTCTCACTGACACCCTTGTAGGCCACAGGCCCTGAGCCTGGCCCTGTTCTCACAGCTTCTCTTGTTCCTTCCTCCAGGGAGAGCGGGGCATGCCGGGGATGCCAGGCAAGCATGGAGCCAAGGTACCTGCCCCTCACACATGCTGAGCCACTCTCCCAGCACCTGCCCCTCTCCCACACTCTGGGGAACCCCTGGAGTCCCAGCTCCCCTTGGGCCCCCTCCTGCTTTTGCCTTGCTGGGAAGATGGGGTGCACACTTCCTCCACACTCTCTTGCTGAGCTTGCCTGACCCTCATCTCTCCCCGGTGCTGTCCTAACATGGCCAGGCCTCCTCCTGGGGTCTCTGAGTCATAAAACTTTCTCAGGTAATTCGGCTCTGGCTGCCATCCTGAGACCCAAACAGGAGTAGGGACCCCCAAAAATCACCTCCACTTTGGATTTTCTGAGTTGGGCAACAACTCACTTCAAAGTAGGTGGTTTTGGGCCAATATGAAAATGGGGTTCACTCCTAGCCACCTCCAATCCATGAAGGCAGAGGTCCAGAGAAGCATGGGTGAGGGTAACCCCACATGCACACATGGGGCTAACTACACTTGGTAAAACCAGCTCCTTCATTCGACTGCCCATCCCTCTTTCACGTCCTCCTCCTCCTCCTTTGTTGTTCCTTCCATCCAGGGCAGCCTGTCTAGCCCAACTACCACCCTGTGTTTCCTACTATGCCTCTCGGTACTGCCCAGGAATCCCAGAAGCCGGGCTGCCACACGCCTCATCCTCAGATGCCCTCTCAGGGTGCTCAACTTGGTGCCAGGCTCCCCTCACTCCCCCAGGAGCCAGAAGAAGTGACAGTCCTCCTCCTGTCCCACCAGGAGGAGACTGGCCACCTTCTCCGCACTGCCCCTGACTGCAGAAAGCCTTCATGCCTTTTTCTCTCTCTGCCAGGGGGCTCCTGGGATCGCCGTGGCCGGGATGAAGGTCAGTGGAGGTGGTGACTCCATCCATCAGGGCAGAATGAGAGCCGGTGCCCAGGACAGAGCGGGGGCAGCAGAGGCTCAGTGGGGTGGCCGCTGGACCAAGCAGAAGACACATGGGATTAGGAAACATTTTGCATGTCAGATGCACAACCTAGAAACAAATGTTTAATTAACCCTTGCAAGCAAGTGGCAAAGACTGACCAGCCTGGGCTAGAGGCTTCCCTAACCTGCCAGCGGGCACACAGGAGGCAGCTCTTTTCTGTGCGCGCTAGAGCTCAGCAACCACATGCCTCCAAAGCTGCATGAGATCTTTCCCCTGAACCCCCAACCCCTAACACCCATCTACCTGGCAAGCAGGTGGGGCCACCCTAGAAAAACAAATGCTCAGCACCGATCTCTGCGGTAGGTCTACCTGTGGAGGGCACCATGTCCAAACGGAAGGTTCCTTCCGTCCTGTCCTTCTCCTCCTTCCTGGGTTACCCCACGTGGGGTCCACCCGCCATACCCCTCACCTGCAGGAAGACGAGGCCCTCTAAGGGCAGCAACGAGGAGGCCTCCTTTGAGCCAGGCTGGCCAGAAGTTTTGCTGGCATGCCCCTCCCACACACGGTGCCTTTGCACATGGGCCTCTGCTCTTTCTCCCTCACACATTGCTTTTCCTGAGTCTTCCTTTTGTCCACACAGGGCGAGTCAGGAAACCCAGGAGCCAAGGTAGGGATGCAGAGGGAATACTCTGGGCTGTGTGGTGCATGGTGGGGCAGGGCAGGGCAGGCAGAAGGGGTTGCTGTGTTTTGATCTTGGTCACCCTGAGACCACCCCGACCGAGCCTGGCTGAGCCACTCATCAGGAGCACACTTCTGGTGCCCTCTTCTTTTTTGGATCCTGGGCTGCAGCTGGCCAGCTGAATGGGTGGTGACTATTGCCCCTTTGTCCTCTTCACCTACAGGGCTCTTTTTCATTCTTGTCTAGGACAATAAGAGATGTAACAAAGATTTTCCATGGCCAATCAAGTTTGAGAAATACAAAGTTAAATATATTATCCAGTTTGCTTTGCTGCAGGCCTCCTCAGAGCCTATAAAATGCTAACCATGTACTGGGATGCACTAAAAATGCAGCATCTTATGCAACGTTAACAAACTTTTCTGCCCAGTGTACTCTGTTTAAGAGGAAGGGCTGAAGGGCACAGTATTCTGAGAACTCTGGTCTCTGATCACTGCCCATCTACCTCACACACTGCCCCAGCTTCTTATCAGCAACCTCAAAGGGCAACTCAGGAGCAGCAGGGAGGCCAGGGCCCAGACTTGCAGGAAAGAGGGGGCAGAGAGGAGGACAGAGTGTATTTGAGTGTCCCTTCCCCCTTCCCGGCCTCCATGGCAGTGTGTTGGCTGCAGTGTGCTGTGGGTCCAGGAACAGAGGATGGCAGAGTGGGCCAGCAAAGCCGAAGAATCCGTGCTCGGAGCTGACTACATTATGGCCCTATGGCCTCCAGCTCACATCATTACCTCTGGGAACCGTGGCTCCCGCTTACCTGACACTAAGCTCCAATAGGGGACACTAGGGAATGCGCCTGACACTGGATGCTGACATGGACTGAATTATGTTCCACCAAATATATATGCTGAAGCCCTAAATTTCAAGGTGGCTCTATTAGGGGATAGGGATTTGAGCAGGTAATGAAGGTGACATGAAGTCGTAAGGGCGAGTCTCTAATCCACTGGGATTGGTGGCCCCATAAGAAGAGGAAGAGAGGTCTTTCTTCTCAAGTGAGGACATAGCGAGAAGGCAGCCATCTGCGAGCCAGGACAAGGGCAGCGCCAGAACATGGCCTTGGTGGCACCAGGCTCAGACTTCCAACCTCCAGAACTGTGAGAAGAGAGACTTCTGCCACACAGGCCCTGGGCTGTGGTGTGACAGTCTAAACTGACGTACGCAGGCACTCTGTGAAGGCAAAGGGGAGAGTTTAGCCACTGAAAGTGGACCCTCAGAAGACCTGGGGCTGGGAGGGCTCTGCCACAACACAGGGAGAAGCTGCCTCCAGGAACATTCCCTCCTGGGTCCGGCTGGCTTCATCTGTGAAATGAGACCAGTTCACGTTATCTCAGAAGGACTCTGTGAGTCATGTCTGGGGGAAGTCAAAGCGTTCTTCAGTAGTAGATAAAGGTGGTGGGGGTCCTGCATGTCAAAGGGCTGCAAGAGAAGCATCTGCTCACAGTTCTAGAGGCCAGAAGTTCAAGCCCAGCTATGGGCAGGGCAGGCTTCTTCTTAGGGCTACAAGGAGAATCTGCTTCTGCCTCTCCTCTATCTGCTGGTAGTCTGGGTGATCTTCAGGGTCTTTGGCTTGCAGAAGCATACCCACCTCTGTCTCCTTCTGCACAAGGCACTCACCCTGTGTGTATCCAGCTCGCCTCCTTATAAGGAAATCGATACATGGCAGAGACCCCCCCACCCCGGTCCAGTAGGACCTTGCCTTAACTACTTATACCTGCAATGACCAGCTTTCCAAATAAGGGCCCATTCTGAGGAACAAGAAGCCAGGGCTTCAGCATTTGAATTTGGGGAAGCACAGTTTGACCCATAACAGGAAATAAACTCAAAAGATTCCTTCAAAGGCCAAGTTCTGGGTAGATGGTCTTCCCCAGAGAAAGGAGGTGAGCAGAAAGATGGTGGGGGGGGGGGTATCTGAGTGGGACGAAGAGGACATGGAAAAGTTTCCAGGGAAGGAAGAGCTCCCCCAAGCACTGGCTTTCTGCACTTCTCATCTCCCCTCGAGGCCCCCAGAAGAATCTAACTGCTGTTGACCTTGGTTGTGATCTGTGGCCAGCATCACTCCTCCATCCTGCATGATGAGGGACGAGGTCCTGTGGGAATGGGGAGAGCAGGGATGTGGGTGGTCCCCAGGGGCAGTGGCCCAGGGAAGGGGCCAGTCTGGGAAGGGGTCTGGGAGGAAGTAGATGGACCAAAGAGGGGCAGGTAGACCGGAGTGAAAGAAGCAAAGGCCCAGCCCGCAGGCTAGTGCCCTCGCAGACATCCTGGAGAAACAACTCCTAACCTCTGCTGTCTGCATCTCCCCGCAGGGTGAGAAGGGAGCTGCTGGCTCCCCTGGGCTCCCCGGCCTCTTGGGACAGAAGGTAAGTGTGAGTGAGCTCAGAATGATGGCTCTCTTTAAGGCCTCCCTGTCCTTCCCAGACATACATGTTTCTCAGGTCCCAGCACTGGAACTGTCCCAGATGGGGGAAAGGGTGGCTGGACCACAGCCAGATCTAGCTTGGGGAGGGACACACGATAGGCCCTGATTGGCCGAAACATGCCCCAATTCAAAAAACCCGTTCCTATGACCTGGTTGGGTTTCTTTATACGTGCTCTGAAAACCTGTCCACGGGCACAAGTTCTGAAAGATATTTCTTTTAAAGGCATTTTTAAAATGAAGCCATTTTTTTAAAAAAGACTTGCGGTCAAATAAATCTGGGGAGATTTGCATCAGATAGGCACCTTGGGAAGTTACATTGCTCCCCAGACTGAGGAGGCTCTGAGTGCCCTGCAGTGAAGGGGCTGACAAAGCTTTTATGTCACTCGCCATTTCTCACCATTGTTTAGCCACCAGACCCGTTCTTCAAATCTGAAATATTCCCAACCCACTGGGGAGTATCCCATGAAACACACTTTGGGAAACACCACACAATCCCTGGTGCCGATGGATGGATTCCTTGTTTTACTCTAAATCTGTCCCCCAAAGTCGCCAGGGTCTTGCTATCCTCCATCCCACAGCCAGGGCAGGCTACGCTAGGGTCTGAAGACCTCTGACGGCAGCCCCCAGGCCTTTTAGCGTCCCTTGTGCAGCATGTAAGACATCAACCACTCGGAGAACTGCAGCAGCCCGTGTGTGACCTGACTCTGCCTTCTGCCCCCAGGGAGAGAAGGGCGATGCTGGCAACTCCATTGGAGGAGGAAGGGGGGAGCCAGGCCCCCCGGGGCTCCCTGGGCCCCCCGGGCCAAAGGTGAGTCTTTTCCAGAATCAGTATTAAAAGGGGATGTTTGCCTGGAGTCTTTCTCTTCATTCCATTCTGTGTCCTGGACACCTGGACTTCTCTAGCCTTCTCTTGCTCCAGGAATGTAATTTTCCCCAGTGGATTTAAAAGCGGTCACATGGACCGAGCTCCTGCTTCCAAGCAGGTGACTAACCTTCAGGGAGCCATGTCTCCCCTGGAGTTCACATGGCTAAGATAGAACTGAGTCCGGGACTGCTGGCCGCAGGGTGTTAGCATGACCCGGAAGCCCCCCGCCTTGGCTCAGGATAAGTTGCGGGGCAATGATCAGCTTACCCCACCTGACGCTGGCATAACCTGCGGGCCAAGGACGGGGGGGGCGGCAGCAGGCGCAGAGGTCCTTGACCACCCTTGCTCTCCTTTCACTGATTGAAAACCTCAGTGGTGCGATTTGATTGTCCCCAAACTGGTGCCTTCTGTGTTGTTGGTTTGTTTCAGCAGCACTGGGAGACGAAGGAGGTCCCTTAGCTCACAGGAGAGTGGGAAATACTCTCTGTGACTTCAGGCAATGTACTCGCTCACCCCACCGACATGTATCAAGGGCCCTGTTTGGACAGTAGGGCTGCAGAGACCCTGCGCTTGCCTTGTTCATAGTCCACCAGGAGAAACAAACCCACAACTCACAGGGTAGAGTGTAGGGAGCCGCAGGAGCCCCAGAGGCAGAAAGGCAGTGCCTCTGGCTAGGCCCACCTGCCCCCCTGACCATGGCTGGAGCAGATCTTCCAGTCTGAGCAGCATCTTCACCAAAGGCAGCCCTGTCACCTGACCCCGGAGCTGTCCCACTGAGCCAGGTGCAGGGCTTGCCACAGCTTGGGTCTCAACTGGGAGCTGGGGAGCTGGCCACCATTGTCCTGCATCTTGGGACAAAGGGAAGGGCGAGCTAGAAAGCTGTGTTCCCAGACTCAGGTCCACTCTCCAATTCCAGGCAAAATGTCTAATAAGTAAAGTATTTGGACGAAGCTTCTTCCCACCCACCAGTCCCTCTACCTTCTGTCTTTGGGCTCCTGGAGTCCCCTTCTCTGATGCTCAGGGCCCTCAGGTACCCCTCTGTCACTCAGACAGGACCCAATGAGTTGTGCCTTCCCAGGTGTTCCAGGTCCAGTCAGGCACTGCAGCTGGTCCCATGTGTACTAACCAAGGACCAACAGGACCTGGCAGGGCAGCTGGACACCGTCAAATCGCATGGAACTTACAGGAGGTCAGGAGTAGGCAGAAAAAACCTCCAAAGGAGGCTGGGCCCAGGCCGGGTCCATTGAGGGATCCAAGATAGATAGCTGAGAGTGAGTGGAAGCCAGTGGGGAAAGAGAGACCCAAAGACTAAATCCAGAACAGGAGCAGCAAGGCCATCTTTTACCCCTCATGCCATCTCTTCCTCCCCAGGGAGAAACGGGTGTCGATGGCCAGGCTGGCCCCCCAGGACGGCAAGGAGACAAGGTATGGAGGCCCCCACACCCGTGAGCTGCAGGATGAGGGTCTGTTTAGAGAAACAGGCTGTTTCTAGACTGGACCCTAGGGCTGGACCCCAGAGCACAAAGCTGACAGGCCACGACCCTGGGTTCCATCTCCTGGTTGGCTGGAGGCTTAGCACCATCCAAGGGGATAGCAGCCATACAAAAGCCAGCCCAGGGATGGACACTTAGGTTGGCGAGTGACACCAAGCCCCAGCTTGCAGCAGCTCCCCAAGACATGAGTCTAGTCAGGGCTCTCCCATTCTCCAGCTACTCCCTATGAAAGGCTCATGTCCCTCAAGGGGGGGACAGGTGGGTGGGTAGGGAGCAGCTCTCCTGGAGGTGGCAGTGGCTCGATACTCCATCAGCTGGCTGCTTGCAAAGCCAATCATCAGACTCGAGGTATATCAAAGTCTCCTTTTCCTCCATCTTCACTTTCTAGCTTGACTTTTTTCCCTTAATGTTAACATTATCTCAGGAAAATTAGACTCTGGTTTGTTTTTGACAGTTGACAGCTGCCCATTGCTCTGCCCTGCTCTTTCCAACACAAACAAGCCCATCACAGGAGGTCAGCGTCCCTGCACCTGTGTCTCCCTAACTTACTTGTCCCCCATGATTCATTTTGCAGTTTGGCTCTTTCACAAGGAAAGAGGCCCCTAAAAGCCCAGATCGGCTCTCAGTGGCTATCACTCTGCACCCAGCCAATGGTCAAAAAGTGGCTGAGCCTTTGCCACCTGCACAGAATGGAAACCAAGAGAAACAGAGGGTAGCCTCCCGCTGCCCAGAGAGTAGCTGGTTGAGCGGACTCGGGCGAGGAAGCCAGAGGGACAGAGGGGACTTACTAACAACATGGACAAGAAGAATAGCATCAAGTGCTGCATGGGAGGACCTCAGAGGAAGAGGGGTGGGGGCAGGGGTTCAGGGACAGTTCCAGAAGGGGCGGAGCCTGCATTTTAATGCGAAGAAGTTTCAGTGTCCTGCTGGCCTGCACTAAGATGGGCCTCCCAGCCCCCTCCATGGCCCCTCACACATAGCCCACCTGGGCCGTCAGGTTCCTTGCACCCAGCTTTATCAACCCTTTCCGCTCGTTTTGTCATGCCGCAGGGGCAGCCAGGAGAAGCTGGAGAGCAGGGACCAGCTGGCCCCAAGGTAAACGCATCTCTTATGAACCCGGAGTCACAGTGCAAAGCAGCTGGACACTGGGGTCTTGAGGGCAGAGAGGGGAAGAGCATGCCGGCCGCAGTTGGAAGGTCTGCATGGCCACCGTGATTGGGCTTGGGCTTCTCTAGGCCTGTTTGTCCTGACCATTCAGACAGGCTGTTCGTCTGTTCTGTAGTCACTGCGCATCCTCTGAGTGTCTGGACTCCCTGATAGGCCCGCTGTGGCTGCTTCGGGCTGCCCTGGGTGCAGGCATGTACACCCCGTGTGGGTTCCTTCAGGTCAGTCCCTGGTTGAGCTCTCATCTGCCTTCTAGGGCTCCAAGGGAGAACCCGGGAAAGGAGAGATGGTGGATTATAACGGAAACATCAACGAGGCTCTCCAGGTGAGTGGGCTCCAGCAGAGAGGCTAGCAATCTGGTCTTAGAGGACCTCGGCCCTGACCTTTGACAGGCCATTGAGCAGAACTTCCAGGAAGAGCTGGCCCCCACCTTCTCTCCTTTGGGCCCCCACTGTGCAGCATCCAAGAAGATGCTCCCCATTATTTAGCATTAGCTGGCTCTGGGTAATTTGGGGCCCTAACAGCGGAAGCATCCCTGATCCCCTTCAAGGAGCTGCCCATCCAGAGCTCTGTGTTCCAATTCTTCAGGACACATGATTCCCTTTTCACATGGTAGAGTCTGTCTTCCTGGAACCCATCTCTCTTTAGGGTCAGTTTTACTCTATTTCAAGTTCATATGCTCCCCACTTTTTAAAGCAGTGTCCCAACCATAGCCTCGTTGACACTCAGGGTTGATGATGGTTGTGGTGGGGTGGAGAGGCTATAAGGGATGTTGCAGGATGTTTAGCAGCATCTCCCCCGACCAGCTATCAGGAACACCCCACCCACAGTTGGGGTCAGCGAAGGTCAGGCATGATTCAGCTCCCCTGGGAGACAAAGTCACCCCAGATGGAGAACACTTCCTCCAAAGGAATCCATGCGCATGCGTGGGTTCATTTACAAGATGCAGTGTTCTTTTATAAAGCCAAGAGTCATCCTGCTAACTTGCTTCATGAGCGGTTCTATACTTTGCTGTACTGTGTCTATTTAAGGGGAGGTCTGAGAAGTCTGGGCTCTGGGAGAAGAGGAAAGAACAGGGGAGGCCCCAGCAGGGAATTAGCAGATCTTCCTTCTTCCCTCCTTAGCTAAAGGGAAGGGAGTTTGGGGTCCATTTTAGAGCCCGTCCACATCTGTCAGGGAATAGCCAGCAGCAGCATTGGGCTTATAAGGTGCTGGGACTTCTCTGCCCAGTGGGAGAGGTGTGGGTGGCGCAGGGCCGGGAGCCATGGAGCCCACCCATGGGGATCTACATCTACCTGGACCACGGCTGGGCGGAAGGGACCTCCCCAGATGGCCCTGGATCTGCTCTTCAGCTAATTATATGGTGTCATTTTTAGGAGATCCGGACTCTGGCCTTGATGGTAAGTCTCCCTCCCCACTGGCTTTCCTCTGGCACTGGGCTGGGCACAGAGAGGGAAGTCTGGAAGTGGAGACATGAATTCTCATCTCCAGAAAGCACATGCCAGGCTTCTGGGCAGAGCTGGGCTGAGGGTGGGCTGGCCTGGGGCAGGGACAGGGCAGGAGATGGGCCTCTGGAGCACCCGGGTCCTGGCTGTTCACCAACACAGCTGAGCTCTGGCGACAGTGTAACTGTGTCACTAGAGCTCTGCTCACAGCTGTGTGAAGGAAACAGCAGCATCCAGGAGGATGTTTTGATGTTTCTCTCTTTTCTATAAAACCAGTAGCAGCCATCCATATGACCCCCTTTTCTAGAAATCAGTCTCATTATCTGCACTTGGAAAATGAGTGAATTCCATGCTAAGATTTGCACACATGCCTATCAGTGACTGGATCACGGGAAGTATTTACAGTTAAAGCAACCACTCCTAGTTTAACTTCCAAGGTGGACCTGGGAGGTGAGACCATAAAATCCTCAGACTACAGGAATTTCAAGTCACCTGGTATCTTTTCGTGGCTATGCGCACAGACACAAACTCCGTAACAAATGCCACTTACATCCCATCCCAAACCTTGACATTCTTATGAACTAAATTAATCTAAAATCAATGAACTACAGTTGGGGACATTAAAATATATCATTTGCAATAACTATTGGAAATAAAAATTTCTGGGAAACTTTTTTTTTCTTTGAAAACCACTCATGGTTATGGCTCACGGTAAAGTATACCCATTGTAAGTATAGAATTTGATGAGTTTCACAAATGCAAATGCTATGTATCTGCAGAAAGCTTTTTTATAAACCTCAGGGAGTTGATGCCATACTACCCCAGTCCCAGGTCACCAGTGGCCTGCTTTCTGCCTCTGTGGATTCAATGTGTCTTTTCTGGACCTTCATGAAATGGAGTCACATTTTTGGAAGGAGGCAAGAGGAGGATGTTGGTCATAGCTCTCAGCCCACCCTCTTCAACCCAAACACACTCAGTGTTCTTCTGTTCCTATTCTGGGGTTCCCCTTGTTATTTCCTTTGCAAAAAGTGAAGCGTTTTTTACTACTGAAGGAATAATTGAAAACGGCTGTAAGCCAGCCTCCCTACAAGACAGCCTCCACACACAGCCCTTTGGTGACAGCCACTCTCCTGGTTGGAAAATTCTTTCATGTGTCTCTTCTTTCTTTCCTAGGGGCCTCCCGGTCTTCCCGGACAAATCGGCCCACCCGGAGCTCCAGGGAGTCCAGGCCAGAAGGTAACACTTGCCTTGACCAGGAGTGGGTGAAGACCTGTCAGGACACAGCATCCCTGAGCACGTGAGGCCAGGGACACCCCACATCCCATGTTCCCTCACCCTCCCAGGAACCATCATGCCCTGGCCTGCGATTCCTGCTCCAGAGCATATAGCCCCACCTCCCTCCCTAGCGCTCTTGCCCCACCCCACCCAGGGCTGTGCCCTTCTTCCCTTGCTATCCATCTGGGGTCTTGCAATTCATCTCTAGGGGTGCTAGAGCCCGGAGATGAACCCCCAGACCCACTGGAACACCAAGCTGCCCCTGTGCAGGGTGGCATTTGAGTCCCACCCATCCCAACCATAGCTTTCCCTTGGTCCTCACATTCACCCCTCTGCCCTCTGCTCAGGAGGTCCCTTGCCCTTTGAGCCCCTTCCCCTTGTCCCTACCTTCCAGACTTCTCATCTTTCAAGCCCAACTCAAGGCCTCCCCTGACCCATCAGGAAGAACTTGCTCTCCTTCCTCCCTGCTCCCCTGGGAACACCAACACCATTTTGCCAGGCCTCTGAGCCCTGCCTTCCTGACCTAAGGAAGGGACTCTGGCTGGTGGGAAGAGGAAAGAAGGGCCCAGTGGGCAGCCGAGACGGGAGGAGTAGGATAGGCAGAGACAGAGCCCAGGGGTGCTCAGGGTGGCATCTGAAATACAGACCATGGTGCCGGGACTCCTGGTTCCCGGTCACTAACCGTGGGCCTGCACAGCCAGTGCTTTGGGCCCTGGCCTGTAAAGCAGAGACAGCGAAGGCAGCTCCCCCTCAGGATGGCAGGGAGGAGTAAAATGCTCTAGCTCTGTGGGAAAGTGCAGAGAGGCTACGTGTCACCCAGGAAGTGCTGTGTAGGTGACGGTATCATTGTCTCTGCTCCAAGAGTCACTGTTAGTTGTTCTGGCCACAGGGGGAGATTGGACTGCCAGGCCCTCCAGGACTCGATGGGGAAAAGGTAAGAAGAGCCGTCTCCAGATAAGCCTCACTCTGGGGGCCGAAGGGGCCAGAAGGTTCTAGAACAGGCTGTCTGTGAGCCCTGTGGGGACCAGGAAAAGGGGGCAGAGGAGCCACAGGGCCCGCCAGGCTGTCTTTGCCTGCACCAATCAAGCACCAAAAAGCCAAGCACTCTAGATGTCCCTGACTTTTCTAGTCTCTCCCTGTTCTCCTCTTTTCTCCGTGAATGTGTCTAAGAAATGCTATTGATATTTTCTGAAGGGACCTCGTGGAAAACCAGGAGACATGGGCCCCCCTGGTCCCCAAGGACCCCCAGGGAAGGACGGACCTCCAGGAATGAAAGGGGAGATTGGTCACCCAGGGAGTCCCGGAGAGAAAGGGGAGACCGGACAAGCAGGCTCACCGGTGAGTGGCAGGGCTGCTGGCCCGTGCGCATGTGCCACCTCCATGCTTGACCTTGGCTCTGCACAATGCCAGCTGATGTCTGGGCTGGAAACTTACGGCCAGGTCTTAGGGCAATGAGGGGTAATCACTCAGTTTCCCCTCATGCCACTCACTTTATAAAGGACAGTTTCCTGACTCAGGAGAAATGAGTCCTGTTCTGTTCTCACCTGTTGTACCCTTGGGAAAGTCACTAAGTCTTGTACAGCCTCAGTTTCCTCATTCTCTAAAATGGGTATAATAATGTCTTCCTTGTATACCTCATGGGCCATTGGGAAAAGAGATAGCCAGGGGTATGGAAAGCATGCAGAAGCCCTGTCCCCAGGGGAGGTTGCTTATATGTAAAAGGGGCCTTGACCAGGTCTAGCCAGGCTGCTCTCTTGACCTGAGAGCCTTCTCATGGTTTCCATCTATGAAACAGGCACCATCTATCCAGACACCTAGCCTCGGAGGAAGGCGGACATGTATGCATGCCGTAGGGTCAGAGGTGCTCAGCACGGTGACCTTGAGTTTCTCTAATAGAGGTCTTTGTTGATCTGTAGGGTCTAGACGGCCCGACTGGGGAGAAAGGAGAACCAGGTGACCAAGGGAGGCCCGGAGCAACAGGATTGCCTGGCCCCATCGGGCTCCCGGGATTTACAGTAAGATGAGAGGGCTGGGTGGCAGGGGTGCTGGCAAGCAGCTGCAGATGAAGGTGCAGGAGCCAGGGTTCTCCCCACAGGGCCGCCAGCTGCTCTAACCCGAGCTGCTGCCCGGCCTGGAGCCTTTCAGGGTTCCATTTGAATGCAAACAGGGTTCCAGCTGCCACACACAACGCAGTGACCTGCCTTTAGGTGCCTACCTAGTTCCAGAGTGCTGGGCTCTTGGACTTAGTGTCCCTGCCTTGGAAGTGGGAAAAGCCTTAAAGGTCACCCAGTCCCACATCGGACTTGGTGCCAGGACAGGTGGGTGACTCCCATTCTATGGCGGGCAGCTCTGAGACAGAGGGGACACTCACGGGTGCCATTGGCCTCCCCCTGGCCCCTCTGAGGCTCTGGGCTCTGGAGCCATATTCATTTTCCACTGTTGCATAAAGAGTCACTACAAACTTAGCAGCTTGAAGCAGCACATTTATTGGAGGTCAGGAGTCCCCTGGTTGGGCCCCTGCCCCGTCTCAGGAGGCTGCAGTCAAGGTGCCAGCCATCTGTGTCCTCATCTGGAGCTAGGAGTTCTCTCACCAGCTCCCTGGCTGTTGGCAGAATCAGTTCCTTGTCATAGTAGGAGAGTCCCTCAGCTCCTAGCTGTCACCTACTGTTCCCAGCCACACGGCCCTCCCCCTGGGAAGCAGTTCAACTTACTTCTTCAAGGCCAAGGACACAAAGATGGTCCATCTAGTACCCAGTGCTAGCAAGATGTGTGTAACATATTTGCAACAGAATCTTAGCAAGCAGTATACGTTTTTGCTCTTGTAACATGGATGTGATGATTTGTAATACACTCACAGGAGCGACACCCACTGCTTTTGCCATGTGCCCTATTCTGTGGTTTAGAAACAAGTTGCAGGTCCACCCCAGGCTCTGTCCACCACAGGGACTGTTTAGAGCATCAACCTGTCCTCCCAAGGCTAGATCCTCGGGTCCTTGGAGTCCAGGTCATAGCGCCTGCCTGTCACAGCACCTGCCTGCAGCCTCTGTGCTGAGGCGAGGCTAGTCGACTCTGTCACAGATGTGCAGGGGGGCCTGTGCCAGGGCCCCAGGACTCACTCCGTGGTGTTTTATGCTCACAGGGAGAAAAAGGAGAAGCCGGGGAGAAGGGTGACCCAGGCGCAGAGGTAGGTCACACCCGCTCTTTCTTTGCGTCCTAGATGATGATTTGCAAAGAGCCCTGTCAGAAATGACAGTCTCTCTAGGAGGCCCAGCATCTCTGTGCTCTAGACTCAAATGCCAGCTGCCTGACCCCAGGAAAGGCAGGAGGCTACAGGTCTGAGGGCCTCCCCGAACACCACGTGGCTGGTGCCGAGCCCCAAGGCTGCTGCTCCAGGCTTTCCCACCAGCCAGGGCTTACAGAGCATGCGCAGTGTCTGTGTCCTGCCGCTCGCGTCTAGACACAGGAAAATGAACAGAACCATTGGCAGTGCCCCACAGTCCCCAGTGATGAGCAGTAGCTGGGACAGGCGAGCATCCCAGAAGGCGTGCCAGCCCCACCTACCCATCTGAAGTGGTGAGACAGCCTGAGCATGTCCTGTGTGAGTTTCGTGGTGGAAATGGATAACACCCTAAAGAAATGGTCCCAAAGGCAGGAAAAGCATTAGACACGGAAATGTTCCTCCCAGAAGTATTTGATGTAAAAACTGGAAACAGCTCATATTCTTAACCAAAGGGAAAAGATTAAATACCTCTCCTAAAGCTGCTACTAGTAATAATCATCGCCCTGTTTAAGAATCTTCCTTGTGCCGAGTGCTGCTGTAGTCCCTGGTGAGGAGGGAACCCTCCATCAGTCCCCTTGGCGACCAGCGCATCACCAGGAAGGAGGCTTGTGGGGAACGTACAAAAACTGAGAAAATTCCTCTCATGTTAAATGAAAAAGAGCAAAAACATTAGGTATTTATGTATCATCCTAAGTATATACATATATTCAGCTATTTTTTATGCATAAAATGTGGAAGAAAAAAAGCAAAATATTAGTAGTGCTTCTCAGCTAGGTAAACCAGATTTATAAAAAGAGAATTGAAACAAAGAAAAAGAATAAAACATTTTAATGAATCTAACTTATTCTAGTTTTAAAACTATTAAATAGGAAAAATTGACCTTTGGAAGGAATGTGTACAATTCTTTAATACATGTATAGATTTGTATAACCACTACCATAATCCATTTCTTATCTATAATAAGAAAAATAGTAAGCTTTTTTTAAAGGAAGGTAGAGTTTCTGAAGATTATTTCTCCTATGAGAAGACTATCATGGAGCTGAAAAGCTCACATCCCCAAGGGACACTAGGGCCTGACTGTCTGGCACCATGGGGTGGCCTGACCGGTGGGTCCTTGGCCAGGCCACACTCCAGGGAATTCTATCCTGGGGAAGCCAAGACACCCGAGAACCCTGAAGCTGGGTGGGTGCCCCATTCAGAAAGGAGCCAGCGGTGGCAGACCATAGACAAATGGATGTTGTCTTCACCAGCAGCAAACCCTGTAGAGAAGGTACCTGGCTCCTCCCCCTCCACTGTCCAGTCTGAATCTTTTCTGTTGTAAGCAGCCCTCAAGGGAAATGGTCCCCATCCGGTTACAAACCTGAGGGTACTTGAAGAATATTCTTCAGAAACGCATTAGCCTCCCTGGCCCTATCCCAGGTAACCGGTCTCTGCTCCTCTAAGCCAAAGGTCTCCAGCTCAAATGCCTCCAAGTCCCAGGCATGCAGCACACGAATATCAGAGGTCTGAACGAAAGACAGTAGAAGTGGTGGAGACTGAGGTGGACCGAGGTCCTCTGGCCCCACCTAGAGGGAAAAGCTCATGTCCCTCTCCAGACAGCTGTTTCCACGCATGCACACGGCCTGAATCTAGCGCTACAAGATTTTCCAGCTTTTTAAGAAATCTGGAAGAATAGATGCTCTGGAGACAGTCCCTGACAATTTATTTTTCCAACATTGTGCAGGCCAGTGGGTTGCTATGAGTTTCTGACTGGGCCTGAGATTTCTTGTGGGAGTGTACGGGGCTGGCCTCCAGCGAGGCTCCTGCCCTCCTGTGGCCTTAGGAGGACTCTGGGCCATGTCAGGAGGGAGGGCCACATGGAGTACAACAGCGCTCCCTTTTGGCTTCTAGGTTCCTGGGCCACCAGGGCCAGAGGGACCTCCTGGACCTCCGGTGAGTTTGAGGCCTTGTCTGTAGCAGTTCAGTCCACCGTGGTCAGGTCCCCAGTGTCCTCCAGTGTTACACGCTCCATCTCGGTGACCCTGAGGAGCCTACAGCATTGCTTCACTCTCTGGAAACAGTTGATCGGCATGGCAGCCCTTGCTTTATCTCAAACTCTGCCCCTTAATCCTTTGCCGTCAGACATCTGCTCTTCCCCTTCCTCCTTCCTGCTACCCAGCTAGCAAGAAAACAGGATTAAAATAGAAAGTGGCCCACTAACACCAGTCTGGCGGGGTCGGCCTCCCTGCGATCACAGAAATGTAGCCTGGGACCCCTTTGCACTGTAGCTAGAGGGCCCTCAAGCACCTAATCCAGCAAATGCTCATCTGTACCTCTCGTGCTCACCTGTGAGCAAACGGCCCACAGTCCCCGCGGCACTCTGCGTCACCTGTCATCACAGGCAGGAGTAGTAGCAGCAACGGTGATACCCAACATTTACTGGAACTTACCATGCGCCAAACACTATTCTAAACACTTCGTAGAGATTAATTTATTTCCTTTTTTTCTGTGTTTCCTCAGTCTCCCCTTCATGAGATTCTAGGTCAGCCATGGGGGCCACAGAGAAATTTTCTGTGAGCCCCTGACTGTAGGAGACTGGCTGCAATGGTCCCCCAAGAAGCCCACGCAGTACCCCTCTTAGCATTCCCTTCTATCTGTCATGGGCAGGGACCCCAGACCACACTCTGCCCTCAAATCGCCACTCTCTTGTGGGCAGGCAAGTGAACTAGAAACACAGTCCTAATGCACCTTGTTTTGATTCCAAACACAGGGGCTCCAAGGTCTGCCTGGACCAAAGGTAAGAAGAGGTCATGTGACAGGAGCTGGGGGGCGGGGCACGGAACCAGTAATGACAGAGAAGGGGGAAAGAGCTTCAGAGGCCCAGCTGACCCAGCTTCCTATATGGCCCCATGTGACACTCCAGCTGGTGGGGTGCCATTGGGGCAGAACAAGGTCCCACGCTCCCTTTAACATCCAGCATTGACACCTGGCATTCTTGGGCCCCAGAGTTTTCCCATCGGTCCATTGACTCCACAAGGTGCCAGGCTAGGGTCTTAGAAACAGCAAAACCCTTTTCCCATCTCACCTGCCCCAGCCCGTCACCCCCTCTGAGGTGCAGGAGGGAAACAGAGAGTGTAGCCCAGGACCCTGCCCAGGGCCAGTCCCACTGACATCAGGCTGGGGCTCTCCTGATCTCCCCTCAAGAATTGCATGTGAATAAAGGGGGCTGGCAGCTGGAGGTATGGCAGCGGCCCTGACCCTCTGCCCCGACACTGTCCAGGGAACTTCGGGAGTTTTGCCTCCCAACAGGTTTGGGGGCCTCTGAGCTCCAACAGTGGTGTTGAGGTGTCTGCCAGCAAATCGCAGGGTCCCAGTGTTCCTGCCCTGAAGATGCTCCCCTGGCCCAAAGCCTGACCTGGAACTGCCCTGTGTGTTGTCCCCGCTCCATTCATCCCTCTCACTATGAGGAATGCTAACTGTGACAAAGCCGGGCTGGTGACTCTGGGATTCTTGGGGTCCCCAGCCTGCCGCTGCTGGCCCGACCACCTTTACCGCCTCCCTCCCCTACAAACCAGAATGAGATGGGGGCGAGTTATCTGGGACGTGCCCTTCTGTGATCTCCTCCATCTCCGTCTCCTTCAGGGGGAAGCAGGACTAGATGGAGCAAAAGGAGAGAAGGGTGTCCAGGGAGAAAAAGGAGACCGAGGGCCTCTGGGATTACCTGTAAGTATCTGGGCCCCAGCAAGACCACTGCGAAGAGCCCAGTAGGGTGGCCTTGACCAGGGGCCGTGATGGAAGCCAGGTTTTAAAGTTCTGCGGGTTCCAGGGCTCCGTGTGGCCTTCCTTCCCACTGGCTTTCATTTTCTGAGTGTCTCCCCCAGAACAGGCCTTGTCTTGGTGCTGAGAGAACGTGAAGCTAAACAAAACAAGGTCCCCACCCTGAGGAGGTCAGATGGAAAGGTAGCCTTGGGACCTGCTTGTACCTGATTCAGGTACAAGCAACCAAGTCTACCCTGTGTGGGCCCAGCTTGGAGGGCTTGGGAGAGTGGAGCAATGAGGTATCCTCTGTCTCACCCCCGTTTCCCAAAAGGTCCCCTAAAAGAACCTTGCTCTGTCCTCAAAAGCTCTGGCCTAAGCAGTGAAGTATGTAAAAGTCAGACTGTGTGGTCCTGGCAGTCTAAGACCACTCTTACCCAGGATCCCATGGAGCACATCACACCCTAATGAGGTTGGCACTCTCCGGGCTGGGTTTTCAAGAGCTGGATGGGACATTAGAAGGGACATTAGCAATGTGTCTCATCATTCCATGGATGGGCCACCTGAGGCCTCATAGGAAGTTGGTGGACTGACTAGACCAGAGGCCACGTCCCCTAAGGCCACATCCTTGCAAAGAGGCTCCCTTCAGCAGTTCTGTCTTCCTTCATCCCCCACTCAAGGCCTGTCCCCCACCCCAGGTAGCTGAAAGGACAGGGCAATAGTGGGAAACCAGTTACCCCAGCTCTGCAGAGCCTGAAGATCTGGCTGATATAATCACAGCAAACACAAAAGGTATTATTAATCCTCATTAATGCACAAATGTAGGAATATTGAAGAAGCTGATTTGCTTGACAGACTACAAAAAATTTTGATGCCTTAAGTAGACGTTTTCCTTATTGTAAACTGTGTCTGCAATGATTAAATCCTCCTTCCCATGGAAATTCCTTCCCATCCTGTGTCCTCCTCCCCTCCCCCCAACCCAGGAACAAATCTCTCATCCACCTTCATGGTCCCAACAACCCCAGCAAACATGAGCAAAAGCCGTCAGAGGCTGACATGCAAATGACACAGTGAAGAAACGGGTAACATAAACCAAAAGTGCCATGTGAAAGGCGAAGTGCCCGGTCTCTATTGAATTCTCCAACTTTTGGATAAAGGCATGCCCTCCTCTTGGAGGCTGGCGGGATTGAGGCCTGGGCATCTGGACTGGGTGACAGCATGCCAGAAGACGCTAATGTGCACTAGCCGTGAGAACCTCAGCCGTAGCCTGAAGGGTCAAGGACAGACCCAGAGCCACGCGGGCCTAATGCTGAGAACCAAGGCCTTGGCGAACCTTCCACCCGATGCTCTTTCTCTGGGAGGAATCAGCTCCCTGCCCTCCTTTCCTGGGGACTTCCTCTGCCTTGAAAATCCCGAGGCTGAGGCTTACCTCGGAGCTCAGTGGGAAGCAGTTTCCAGGAACTCAGCCCTTACCTGCCGCTTCCTCCTTGGCTCGTCACCCTGGCTCTTTAGGGAATATCCCCCAGTTTTCCTAGGTGGGCCACAGCGACAGTTTCTTAGTCTGGCACTGGAGCAAGAGTTTCATTCTCAGCATCTCTCACTAGTGGGTGTGGGTCTGAACAGCGTCCCACCTGCCTGCCCATTTGCCATGAGGACATGTGGCCTTAGACCTACGATCCAGTCAGCTGCCTCCAAGGCCTCTTCTATAGAAAAGGCCCTTGTTTGCGGTACATGAACAGATCGAGTTTGTGTTGGGTTCTGCAAGTGGTCGAATGCCAGAGAAACGTCAAACACTGTCAGTATCCTCCCTCAGGGGCCAATCCTTTCCAACGGGCTGAGCGGAAGACAGCCAGCTTCTGCCCAGGTTTCCCAACCAGATGCTGGGGTTCAGGCTTAAGGAAGGGAGGGGCCAGTGGGGCCTGGTTTCAACCAGGCTGAGAAGAGCCACCTTGCCTGGGCCCTCCATGAGGCTTTGTCTTCCCCAGGAATCTCATCCCAGGGAGACTGCACGATGCCGGGTCCAGATGTCTCCCCCGATTTCCTTTCTCTATCGCTTTCCCTGGAGCCCTGCGGCATCCCAGGCGAGGGGCTCCTGAGATGTGGCACGAGGGGAGCGGGGTGTGCAGAGGATCAGAGCAGCCTCTGCATCGGTCTCTGCCCAGCCTCCTCAGCAGCGGCCACAGTGTTTGGTGTCTCCGTGTCGTCCTGGTCTCCATGTAAACACATTCCCTGTCCTCCAGGCTCATTCCTCCCGTCATGTTTGATGCCAGCATTTGTGTCTGTCCAGAGTCACGCTTACTCACCTCTTCCCTCCCCGGTGTCCCTTTCTCTCCCTCCCACTCCTCCCTTCCCCTCTTTTGGTCAAACTGTGCCCTTCGTCCAGGGAGCTTCAGGTTTGGACGGCAGGCCGGGGCCACCGGTGAGTGTCGCTTCTCCCCGCCCCTTCCCCACCCTGCCCCAAGCCCAGCCTGTGATCCCTCTTGTCTGTCCCACTGTGGCCTTGTTTCCTCAGTGAGTCACGCCTTGTCCCCACCACAGACACCAGAACGGTCCCACCCACACTCAAGTCAGAGTGCTTTGGCAGGCCTCCTGGCCAAAGAGGGCCGAGCACCCCGTCTACCTTGTGCACAGGGCCTTGGGCCTGTGGGCACTGTCCCGATCTCGAAGGACAGCTGAGTCCCCAGCAAACACACCAGTGTCTGTATGTGCCCGTCCCGCTGTACTGTCTTCATGGTGTGAGCTCTGTCCATCTCCCGTCTGCATGTGGGGCCGCGGCTGACCACCAGCCTGCTGGGTGTGGGTGGAGTGCAGAGGCCAGTTCCAGGTCCGCATCCCATGCGCATATTTCAACCATAAGCCTTTCGCTGCCTGGGCCCACCCCCGCCCTGCAGCCCAGAAAGGGGGTGTATTACAGCCCAGGGCAGGACTGTCATATTCCCTTTCTCCATTCCTCATAGAAGTGCCAGCCCTTCTTTGTGGCAAACAGCTGAGGCACCTCTCCTCCTCTCCACCTTCAGTGGAGACACTGGCCTCCTCTCCACCTTCAGCCCCCTCCCTGAGCACTCACAAGGACATCACGCTGTCACCCCTCATGGTGTGTGTGTGGGGGGTCCCTCGCTCTCCAGGGCCAGGAAACCAGGCTTCCCTGCTCAGAGACCACACAAGCCCCAGCCCCTCCTAGCTAGTGGGTCCCCATCTGCCTGGTGGCTGCTTTCGAGGCCACATTGGCCCATGGTCTGCTAGCAGTGAGGTTCTGATGAGCAGATGAAGGGAGGGATGAAGGCTGATGTAGCAACCTGCAGTAACGATGTAACATCCATGTGTTGAGACCCAGCGCCACCCGGGAGCAGACACTCATATTACCTCTCATTTTATAGAGGGAAGACCTGGCCCTCAGACAGGCTAGGGGACACCTCCAGCATCTGAGCCTGGGCCTCTGAGGTGCCCGGCGCCCCGGCCCAGGAACTCTAGAGCCCTGTTCTGAGCCTGCTCTGGCTCTGGCTTCTGGCTGTGCTGCTGTCACAGGTGCCCGTGGCTTCCCTCTGCAAAGGGGGCGCGGAGACTCGTTCATGGCTCTGCATCCTTGTGTGAAGGAAATCAGCTTTTTCCCACTTGCCCATGCCCCACTTTCACAGCTACTCTCGGAGCAGCCCACACCTCGCATCCTCACCTGAGTTAGACACACAAACACTGAGGCAGAGCAACAGGAGCTGTGAAATAGAGACCTTGTTTAGCCCAGCTACAGATGGGGACCTGGGGAAGATGTCTGATGTCATCACAGAACCTGCTCGGTATCTAAGCAATGCCACTCCAGTGACCTCCTCCCCCAGCTCCCTGCCGCCCTGGCTAGGAGAGCTCCTGCCCCACCTCCCTGCAGGCCAGAGTGGTGCAGACACCAGAATGCTGCTCACTCCCTTCCTGTTCTGCAGGCCTGGGGGTGGGGACAGAAGGCCAGGCCAGAGGCTGAAGCCAGGGACAGACAGGTCCACAGAGGGGGTGGCGGGGTGGATGCTTCGGAATGACCCTCTCTCTCCTGCCTCTGCGTGTATGTCCGCATTGGTCTCTCTGGCATGAAGACCCTCCCGCTGCATGTGGAGCTGTGACAGCAGAGGGGTGCCAGCCGCAGGCCCCCATCCTGGGATGAAATCACCTCCCTCCCAAGTGCTTCTAGGAGCAAACTAAGCAGCTGTTTTCCTGTTATTTTCAGCCTTGGTGAGCTTGGTTGTGACATGAAAGGGTTGCATCCCATGAATCTGGCTCTGAGGCAGGGGGAGGCACTTTCTCCTCTGAGGCCCCCAAAACCCAAATAAGATCACACACCAGTCACTTGACCGCCCTGGACACGCCCGGCCTCGCCAACCCTGAAAACTGGGCCTTGGACCTTGCTCATCTCCAGGTATTGGGCAGGACTCCTGGGGTCCCCCAGCACCCGGCCCTCACCTCTGCTCTCTCCCTCCCAGGGTACCCCAGGACCAACTGGCATTCCGGGCCCCGCAGGACCAAAGGGCGAGAGGGTGAGCGATCTGGGAGCCAGGGTGACCAGGAAGGAGGGGCAGACCATTATTCCTCAGCCCCAGCCTGGGCCCACTGGTCACTGCATAGCCCCAGGAATCTCAGCTCTCAGCCCTCCCTTCCTCCGTGACTGTCACAGCAGGCGGGAGCTGGCAGGCCCGTGCCCACAAGCGGGCAGCAGCTCGGAAAGATGAGACACAGAGATTCCTCCACCTCAGTCTCTGCTCACCTGGCATCTGCCAGGGCGCAGTCTGGCAAGGCCCCCCGCTACTGGCATGCCCAGGCTTACACTTGTAATGATTTAGGGACCAGCATGGAACAGAGTGCCCAGTGGGGATTAGAGGGTCCCCGGAGGACATCAAGACGTCAGGAGGCCAGAGCACTAGGCTTGGTGATGGTCTCTGCTGAGCAGCCCTGGCCATGTCACTTGACACCTTGAGTCCAGCCCACCCTACGCAGAGTAGGCTAAGCAAGGTTGCGGGTGTGGGAGGCAGCTTGGTGCAGGCAGGCGAGTGTGATTCTTTTTTTTCGGCTCCTCCCAGCTGGACCCCAGGGCATCCGTTGAGTTGTCCACCTGCCCAAATCTCCCCCTCTGTCCCCCCACCTTGCTGACTGTATCCAGGAGTGATGGGGTGGGGACGGTGGGCAGCCTCTGCAGAGAGTGAATGCAGAGAGGCTGGCCCCAAGGCTTCAGAGAAGACATCAAAGCTGTCTTGTTCTTCTCTTTTTTCTCCTCACCAGCCCATATACTCAGTCCTTCTGGAGGGTCCTGGGGGACAGGCTGTGATGGAGGGAGAGAGTGAGGGGGCTTCCAGCCTCCCCCTGGGGCAGAGCTGGCACCAGCAGTCCCCAACCTTCCACACAGCCCTTGCTTCCCGAGGGCTTTGAGGGGGCCGGGGAGGTTGCTGGGGCTTTGTGCCAGAATAGGAAATGGTGATGGAAGGTTGTTACCACATCAGGAAGGATCTATGGGCTTCTTTCTCTCATTTCAGGGCAGCAAAGGAGATCCCGGGATGACAGGACCAACAGGAGCAGCTGGGCTTCCTGTGAGTCCCCTAGGACCAGAGATGCACGTGCTGTCTCCCATTCTCTCTCTCTCTCTCTCTCCTTACCCTAGAAACCCAGAGCCTGGAGCATTCTGTGACAGAGGAAGCCACCAAGTGGCCACTGGTTGGGGGGCTGGTACTCCCCAAGGGCACTCTTAGGGGACCAGGTACTAAGCCTTGGGGACCAAATCACAGGATATAATAACAGCACATCCAAAGCCCCAGTGTCAGGTGCATGGAGCCTCCCAGGTGAATGTGCCACCACCTCTGCCCTCAAAGAGAGGCAGCATCAAATCCAGAGCTCTGTGACAGAAAGGAGACTCTCCAAGAGCTAGTCGAGCAGCTTTCCCATGGGAGCTGGACCCAGGGAGCAGACTGAGCTGCACCTGCAGCATGTTTGTCTGGTGCTTCATTGTAAAAGCCGAGTGTCCGCCTAAAAGAGCCTGCACGGCTCATCAAACTTGAAGGCTGTGGTAACGTGTTGCCTAAGGAAGCAAGTCCAGGCCATTCTCTGCTCATACTTGCTCCCCAAGACCACTTGTCACCTTGCAAGAGGGTCTGAGAAGCTGTGGAGTCGTTCTGTCTGCAAGAGCCAGCAGGAGAGCCACAGAGCACTCCTCCCCAGGGGCGCCTGTGCCTGCCCGTCCGTCCTCGGAGCACCTGCATCCATCCACGGGAGTGACCTCGGGAGAACACAACCAGGACACAGATGCAAGAGCGAAAAAAAACAGAACTGTGTTCTCGGCTTTGCCCATAACTCATCATTTGCTGCTAGGTCCAGTTCTTTGGGGGGTTTGCTTATCTGGCCCCCCCTTGGTAGAATGGAGATGATTAAGCCAGTCTCCACTGAATGAGCCATCTGCAAAGAGCCTGGAAGAAGACTGTGTGGCTGGCTGTTCCGCATTTGATCGTTAACATGTCTTCATTTCTCTGATTTATTGCAGGGTTTACATGGACCACCCGGGGACAAAGGAAACCGGGTAAGTCAGAGCCCTCACGCTTTGGCCCCAGTTACTAATGTTTTCACAATGGGGTGGAATGATCGAGTGGGGCGTCCTGACCCGACATAGCAATACAGTGTTTCCTGATAAATCATCCTAAATTGAAAGGCTTTATAGTAAGGGGCTTAATCCATGGCATGCAGGGAGTCTGGGCTAATCCTGAAATTGAAGCGTGTATTGTTCCACATTTCAAGCGAGGCTAAATCCCACAGTGGCCATCGGATTAGCATTGCCATCCAACAACAGCAGCTATGTGTCCAGCCCTCTCCATGTTGCCCTGATAATGGGCCCCTAAATAATATTTTTAGATCTATCATGACCTGGTCCTCGCCTTCTGAAAGTTAGTTTTGCCAGGCATTCCAGGCCACTAGTGAGTGAGAAAATAAATTCTCGTTCCTAGAACAACTAGAAAGCTGTTGTAAGCAGCCAAGCCTTTAAAAAAAAAAAATACTATGCCTGCTATTTCTCTTCAGAAGAGCCTGAAGGACTTTGAAACAAACTGTGCCTTCCAGGCCCCTTGCTGTCCCTCTGGTTTCTGCCATCTTCACGAGGATGCACTGAATGGCCATGGCTCCCACAGCCGTGTGATGGTGTGTGACACGTGCCATGGCCCTGGGCATGTGGACACGGTGGGGATAACTTAACCCCATCTGACCAAGAAATGACTTGGGTCCTTTCTAGAATGTCCCCTCTTTGGCTTCCTCATAATGGTTCTCCACACAGGGCACAGGCTCCCTAGAAGCCCAGGGCCATCTTCTGGAGAGTCAAAAAATCTTAGGCTCTTAGAAGAAATGGGCAGAGCAGATGGAAAAACACAGCCCAGACTGAGGTTAAGGTGTATTGAGTCCCCCAGAGAGCTAGAGGCAGAAGACATGGATTCCAGAACCCAGTTCTCACAGCTGATATTTTAATGCTGTATACCATGTACATGGATAGAAAGTGCCAGAATCTATGTGTTTATTTAGCACCAATTTCATTCCATTCTCCTCAATTTGAGAAGCATTTACTGAGTGCTTCTGTATCTCTAAATACTCCTCACAGGAAGCTTGTCAAAAGCAACTCAGTTTGTCCCACAAACTATATAAACCAGTGGGAGCAGGCAGTACTATCCCTACCAGATTGCCCCTGGCAAGACCAAGTCTGGAAGCCACTGGAACAAACAGATCTCCTTCCAGATCCTCGGCCAGCTTTTCACGGCCAACTAGAAAGCCATTTTCCTTGGGGCAGCATCAAGGAATTTAGGTCTGGACAAATGTGATCATTCCACCTCTTCAGTGGCATGCTAACCTCCTTTCTGACTTATCTCTAGAGTGTTCTGGTTTTATTATATTTGATTAATATTTTCAAAACCTGTTTCTTGAGATGTTTTCAGTTGGCTTAAGCCATTGAGCTATCTGAAGGCTGCAAAATCAGACCTTCTAGTGACAGTGATGACTTTACCCGAGAAGTAGAGGTGGGCAGACAGGTGACCCTGTCACAGACGAAGGGAGGCAGAGATCCATCAGCCTGGTGACTCTGGTGCCAAATGGACCGAGGTTGTTGAATAATCCACTGAGGCCCTGGGAATTAGTGGGAAAATACCCTCAACTTCTTCTTTCTGGGGTCCATACGCTTTCCCCACTCCTGCATAGGTTACAATAAGTCACTTAGCCAAAGTCGAGTTCAGAAAATAGTAAAGTTGCACAAAGTACACCACAAAGAGCCACTTAGCTTATGCCAAAGAGCAGTTTTCAGAATCAAGGAACAATTATTCTCTTCATCCAACAGACTTGTCTCTCCTCTTAATTCACACCTTTGTTTGCCACCAGCCCTGTCAGGACTTGGCGGGGGGAGATCGGGGGCTTGGTAATAAGGCTTCCAAAGGACCAAGCAGACTCAGGGAAAGAGCTTTGTATTGTTTTGTTTTTCTGCCAAAAGCTCAAGATTTTGATACTTTCATCAAAGTAAAATACCACCAGGGCTAAGCCCACATTCTGGTTAGAAGCCTCATTGTTCCCCTAGAAGATGAAGTCAGGCATCTTGAAGCCCCCCCATCCGACCCAGGGGGGTGAAGGGTGATTTCCTGTAGGCAGCCTCCTAACATGGCCCTCATGATGCGTGGAAGACCCCCATCAGAGATCTGTTCCACCTTTCGGTGAAACAAAGTTAAGATTCTGCTGCTCTCTCTGCGTCTTACCTGAGAAGGTGCAAAGGCCCAGGGTCCCAAAGAGGAGCTCACTAAGGACATGCATGACGGTGGAAGTGATGTTCTGCCCTGGTCACTAAGGGGACCCCCCATCTCTAAGTAGCTCTGTGAAGCTGGCCCAGGAGCCACAAGTAGGATAAGACATCGGTCAAAAGATAAAGGGTGGCATGAATCTAACACTTTGGTCACCAGGAAGATTGGGTGTTACCATGAAGCTGCCCGCCAGCCAGCCAACTGAAAAGGTCCATGGAGATGCCTGCCTGGGTCTGTGTGTGTGTGTGTGTGCAGGTGTGTGCATGCGTGTGCATACTTTGCTTCTCTCAGCCCTTCTTGTCTCCTCCTCTCCCCTACCGCTCTCTCTTCTGGGCTGGGCCTGCCTCTTCCTTCCTCTTCCTTCCTCTACTTCTTTCATCTTTCCCCCTGAAATGTTCACCCCATTGTAATCCCACATCCCTCATCCTCTCCCTTCTCCTCCTCACCTTCTAATATATTTCCTCAGAAATCAACTTTATACACTTACTTGCATCAGATAAGAAACCTCTGGGAAAGCCACTACTCTAACATCCCCAAGGGGCACCCGATTTAGGGAGATGCCCAGGCCCTCAGAATGAGGTGTACTGTCCTGGGTCACAGGTGGGCCCTAGACATAGTAGGGAAGTTGGGCACACAGTTCAACCCTTTACCCCCCTGCAAGTCATCTAAGACCGGAAATCTCCCACTGTGTGGCAGCTTTGCCCACCTTCTTAGTTAGGAAACTGTGCTCACACTCAAGAATGAGGGGCCCCCTCCTGGGGATGTTTCCACAGGCATCCCCATCCAAACAGCTATGCACCATTTAGGGCTTTAATACTCGACCTCGGCAGCCTTCCCCTGCAGAGCCCCGCAGACACAAGACCTCAGACCCTCTGGTGGCAGCGTGAGTCCTCTACTGGCTGACAAGAAATAACAATCCTCATTCTTATTACCAGGAAGCAGCTGCCCTCTACTGAGCATGTACCCTGTGCCTTATTAAGCATGTGCTCATGTGCACAGAGGCCTCGCCACAAATTGCTCGAGCAGGTGTTATTGTGCCCACTCTACAAGTGGAGAAACTGAGGCTCGGGGAAGTTAAGTCGCTTCCCAAAGTCATGCCACTTACAACTGGCAGAACGAGCTTGAACTCCAAGCCTTTGTTTTGACAAAAATGCTGCCCAGCCTTCAGGTCCTGTCAGTCTAGCATGACACTGTAGAAGTCCCCCGGCATGAGATACCACCTTCCAGAGAAAAGAGTCCCGGGAAACTCCCCCGGGGTGCACTTGGTCCCTTTCTAAGGAAACGCAACACATGACTATCCAAATTCCAATTCATTACAAGATGATTCCTCACTTTTAAGAATTTCCCTCAGCCCTTTTTTAAATGAACCCTGATGCATTTAGAAAATAGGGCCCGATTCAGGTGACATTTACCAAAGCTTTTCAGAAACAAATAAATTCCACAAATGGCCATGCCCATATCTAAATAGCTGTCTCTAATAAAAGAAAACATATAAAAACATGTCTATGACCTTAGAGCAGGATGAGCCAGAGACACCCATCGACCAGGAGAGCCCGGCTGAGAACCACACATGCCCGCGTGCACACACACCAACACACATGCGAGCATGCAGGCACACATGCATATACATGTCCGAGCACATACCCACACATACACATGTGCAAGGCATGTGGGTATGTACACTCACCCATGCTATGTTCACGTGTACATGCAGGCAGGCACACATGCAAGATCCTACACAAAATCCCTGGACCCCCCATAGAATATCTAGAATATCAAAGAGATCAAAACTAATTGAGACAAAAGGTTGTAAGCCCAAAGCCCTTCAAAACAAGGCCCTCAAAGAAAAGGAAGGTGGCCCCTTCGTTGCTCAGTTCATCTCAGACCCTCTCTGCCTTAGTATTAGCAAAAGTGGGCATCGATGTCTCCAATTCACCTTCCAGCCTCCCTCCTTAGCCAAATTCTTAGGTGCTTAAAGGGGAGAGGTGGGTATTGACGCCAAATCCTGCTGTGCAGAATATCCTAATTAGAATCATTTTTTCCTCTATAATTTTATTTTGCCACTTTCTGTCTCTAACTCTAACACATGAATGATCCTAAAATTTTGATATTTGTTTTCTTTTTCCCCTTGGACTAAACCATTATTTACAGGGGGAGAGGGGAAAGAAAGGCTCTAGAGGGCCTAAAGGGGATAAGGGAGACCAAGGAGCACCTGGATTAGATGCCCCCTGTCCGTTGGTATGTTTTCATTTCTCACTTGCATTGTTCTAGTTTTTTTCCTTGAGGTTTGCAAGTTGGAAACAAAGAAGGCAAATCAACTAAGATGAGAACCAAATGACTACGCTGATGCTACCAAAGGCTGTCTGCTCATTGGAAATTCTACCAGCTGTGGGTGTTGCCTTCAAACCCCAGCTGCAAACAATTATGGCTCAGGCCCTTTCCTTTGAATCCTTTTTCTTTGAAGATGCAGAACAACTGATGTGTGGAAGTGAAGAAACCACGAGGAAAGAGGGGTCTGGAGAAGGCCCCAGCGCTTGGCTCCAGCCTGGCTTTGGAAACCAGTGGCGCATTCATGAGCCATGATTTGCCTTCTTTGTTTTGTGGCCACTTCTGTGGCCAGAGGTTCTAGTTGTCTGAATCCTCACTTGGTCAGGATGCAGGATGCCAGAGTTAGGATCCCCTGAAAGCCACCAATGCTCAGTACTGGGCAGAACAAGGCCCCATAAGGGGCTTTTCACACACAGCCTCACGATGCCCACCAGCCAGTCAGAACCCTGAAGACTGTAGACCAAATCGGTAGGAGGACGCCACAGGAAGCCTTCCCACAAGAGCCAGTAACGAATGATTTGTGGCACATCTGACAGGCTTCTCAAGTGCCCTTGCAATCCATCCAAAGGCTCCGAGAACTATGATGCACTGAAGATGAAGGTCACCTGCGACTGCCCTGTGTGAATCTTAAACAGCAGGGGTCAGTCCAGAGGAGCTGGCTGGACGCATCCCCCAGCCGAACTCTCCCGGCGCAAAGGCTGAGTGGGGACACGGGGGACCAACTGGGACTTAGCACTATTTGTAGGTGTTAAACGTAGGATGTCAAGGGTCCTGCATCCTGGCCAGGTTAGGACTGGGCCTCCACTCCGCAGTCGGAGCTGGCCACCCTTGACCTATATAATCATCATGGTTGGTTTTGTGAACAGGGACATCGAGGTTTTAAAGGAGAGAAAGGGGAGCCGGGGTTACCAGGGCTGGACGGACTGGATGCCCCATGCCCATTGGTATGGCATCACCCTGCCTGTCTGCATGGCCGCTCTGGGCTTCCCGTGTGTGTGGTTTAGGCCCATGTGCTTCCTGCTCCACCCATCCGTCCCCATTTCCTGCTGCTTCACTCATGGACACCGAGGGTCACCTGCCTCGTGCTCTGAGGGCTCCCGGCATGCTACCCTTTTGCATGTAAAGTTTGCCAGGGTGTTTTCTTGGTTTCCTCTTTGCTTGGTTTCCTCTTTACTCCCTGCTTCTGACACCCCTGACCTTGGTCTCCCAGCCCCCAAGCACGCTTTGACTGTTTCTGATCCTTCTAGACACCTCTGCCCCCAGAGATAAACTAGAGAAGTGCGTTCTCTGGTCAAGTTCTTAGAAGCACAACTTCCTGTCCCCCACGCCATGCTGTTAGGACACACATCTGCTCAACACTTAACAAGCCACCAGAATGAATCCCTGAGTCACTCCCACTCCTTGCCCGCCCCCATCGCACAGTTTGGCTGGGGACGATGGGCGTGTTTTAGACACGGGGCAGACCAAGGAGTTCCCAGAACGCGGTGCCCTGCCTGTTCCTCCGGCCACTGTCCAGACGATACCATCAGAGCTAGAAGACAGTCCAAGACCGGCTGTTTCGTTCCTAAAGGGTTTGTTCTTGCTCACAGCCCAGAGGGCATAACAAGACCCTCCCTTGGTGTCCCTTTGCTGCATCCACCACCCAAGAGTCTGGGAGGGATGGAAAGGTGGAGAACAGTTAAGGAGGAGGCAAGGACACCTCTGGTGGGTGTGTCCCAGCCCGAGTGGTAGCAGCTGGCTCCCACCTGGTCCAGCCCCTCCCCAGGTGTGGATGCTCTAGGCCTCCTCATGATCGTCTTAACTAACTGCAAGAGAAGCAGAAGGTGATGCTTTGTTCCAAGGGGACCAGTTCTGAGGCTGCTGCTCCCCCTGCATTTCCCCAGGAGGGTTGGGGTTCAGGAACTATTTTGGTAACAGAGTTCTCGGCCTCATCACTCTGGGGTAACTCAAGAATTGAATGGGAGGGAAAACAGTATATGACAATGTGGCTGACCAGAGACCCTTTTGAAGGACACTAGGGACTTTGTAGGCCCAGCATGTGTGACAAGAGGCTAACACAGGGCAAGCACAGGCACCCTTCTCAACCACGGGTGCCACATGCCTGTCTTGGTGAATCCCCACGGCTCCCCTGGGCTGCCATCCTCTCCCACCTTTGAGCACCTTCAGTTCTGTGCCAACGCCTCAGCCTCCCTGCTCCTCACCGCATGTCGCCTTCCCTTCTCTGCCTGCCCTCCCTCCACTGCCCCTGCCACCATGGGAATGCCCTGCGGCTCTCAGAGGCCACCCAGAGAGCCTCTCCCTGCTCCACCCAAAGACCATGTGGAGTGCGTCACAGCCCGACAGGCTGGGAAGGGGGCAGAGGGCCCCCAGGAGACTGTGGGATGCACCACCTCCCTGCGCAGTCCCTTCCTGGCCCGGGGCGCGGAAATGAAGGTCATCCCTTCATGCCAAGTGACGTTTTCTCCAACAGCATCCCGTAACAATGCATCATTTGTCTACTAATGTTCAGTGGAAGGGTCCATAACTTACCTTTCTCGTGTCTCATTCTGCCTCCTGCATGGTATTATTATGAACTGGGGGGCAGGGGAGCATGACTTTTAGTACAGGAGAGAACCCGACCTCTTCCACCGTGTTGGGTTCTGCCCCTGCGGAATGGCAGGTGACGAGGGGGTCAGGCGCCCGGTGTGGGTGGGGAAGTTGTTCTGGGCCACAGAGGACATGCAGTCAGCCTCCTGCCCTCGGGACTGAGCACTTGCTCCTGCCTGGAGCCCCTGGGTCTGCTCTGTCTCCGCCCTGCGGCCCGCCATTCTGGATCTGGCTGTCTTGCTAGTAGACGGGACTGAGCACCTGAGCCCCACCCTTGGTCCAGCCTTGCCTGCTAGGCCATGTCTAGGCTCCCCTGGCATGTTCAGAGAGGCTGGGATGACAGGGTCAGTGAGACACGGGAAGGTTCCGTCACTATCGGCAGAGCAGCCTGCGGCTACAGGGTGCTCTGTGGTTGCCACTAATGATGTGCGGTTGCGCCCCACCCTGTTCCTGTGCCCCCAAATTCCCAGCAATGTCTGAGGCCCGGCGAGACCGTTGGCCCCTTGCCAAAGCACGCCGGGGTCATGTTGCGGTATTGACCCGGCACTGACCATCACTGGGACTCTCTAGATGTCCTCTCGCATGCTTAGAAAGAGACAGGTGCGCGGTCAGGCTGGCCGTGACGGTCACCGCACGTGTCCCACTGCCCAGATCGTTTGGCCGCAGAACGGAGCCCCCAGGGCTGAGTGACAAGCATCCAGCCTCCAAAGAGCAGCAGCTGCCCTCCCCTGGCCCTCAAGGATGTCTGTGCTCGCTGGTCCTGCAGGCTAGGACGGCCCCTCTCGGCACTGCACCGCGGCCACCGGGGACCTTAGCTGAGGGAACAGCAGCATCTGTTGCCCACCCCTCCCAAAGCTTTGACCTGGAACAGAGAAAAGAAATAGCCAGTGACGGGTGGGCCAGTCCCAATGAGCTGCCAAAATGTTCGTGGCCCTTGTCACCCTTGCCCCGCCTGCTTGGTGGACCCGCCAAGAGTCTGAGCGCTCTGCCTCCCTTCCTCCCCGCAGGGTCAAGACGGCCTGCCAGTCCAGGGCTGCTGGAACAAGGTAAGCCCCTCCCAGCCCCGCTGCTCGGGAGCAGGTGGACGCGCCTCCCCACCCAGTGCCACATGGCCTGAGCGGCATCCATTCTACCTTCCTGCCTAAAAGGCAGCACAGCGTGCGCCGGAAAAGGCACTCCTTCAAAGGAAGATGCCCGGCGAATACCCCAGGCCCAGCACACACTTGGAAAACACTTAAAAATGTAGGTAGGGCCTGTCCTCTGAGGAGTTTGAGGCCGTGTTTTATCATAGGTTATCAATTAGCCACTCTCATAGCCTTCAGATGAAGTCATTTAAGCCACATGATGATAATCATCTAGATAGAGGACAGCCACAGTATTTACACTCTAAACTCATGTGGCTTTTTAAATTTTTTTTTTCAGTACCAGAGATTGAACTCAGGGCCTCTGCACTGAGCTACTTCCCCAGCCCTTTTTCCTTTTTCTTTTGAGACAGATTTTTGCTGAGTTGCTAAGTTGCCCAGGATAGGCTCAAACTTGCAATTCCCTGCCTCAGCCACCTACAGTGCTCGGATCACAGGCAAGCACTGCCATGTCTGAGTCCCATCTGGCTTCTATACCTGCTTATAGAGATTGTCTAGCTCCCCATCACACCCATCCCCCGTTAACCTCAGCCATGGGAACCTTGTGTTTCCACTCGTGCCACCCACAGCCCAGTCTCTCCTGGACTTCCATAGTTTTGGCCAGCAATGAGAATGGCTTATTCATTTCCACCTTGGTATTTGCCACCATTAAAGTAGTCTAAGGCCACAAGGCAGGGCCTTCCACAAGATCACCCTCTTCAGCCATGGCACCCCTAGTGCAGGGCTCCCCAGCCTGCAGTCATGGACCTGCTAATTCAGAAGCCCACCTTCCAGGCTGCCTCCCTCCACCTGGCCTCTGGCTCAGCGTGCTCTCACCAACCCTCCACCACCACGGTCTCAGGTTATCACTGTGTACTCTGAGAATGACGCCTGGAGACCCCAACCTGCTCCAGGCATGTGCCAGTGACAGCTCCAGTCCTCGCCAGTGGCAGCAGAACCTCTCTTACAGTGAATGGATAAAGCTCCCTATGCCACAGCACTCAGCCTGTTAGCCCACAGGACTGGACTGGAGTAGAGAAGTGAGCAGGACACCAGGCCCTAGGCCGAATGCCTATATGTCAGGCCGACTGAAGCTCACCCTAGCCAAAGAGAGAGAAAACTCAACACTCAAGGGAGTCTGCCTCTCGCTCCACACCTCGTTTTCTTGCCCAGTCCCTGTAAGACCTAGGTAAAGCTCCATGCTGCCCAGGGACACAGCCCCTTGCCCCAAGAAGGAATTTATACTTCGAGGCTGCTGCTGATGCTCAGAAGATAAAAACATCCCCGAGCTTAGGAAGTAACAGCAGCAGCAACAGAGAGAAACTGTTTGGGAGAAGCAACTAGAGAGCTTCTGGTTCGTTGGTCCACACCCATTGAGTTCCATCCGGGACCACGCAAGAAGCAAGGCCCCCAAGACAGAACAGAGAGAGTGCCCTCTAGTGGCCATGAAGGGGAGTCACTGGAAGGTGAAAGGAATTTCCCACCCTCGGGGTGCTCAAAATCCACGGGAGCTTCTTCCTGCTGGGGAGCCTTATAATTCCCCAGGGTCCCTATCTAGAGTTCCCATCCGACCCAGGGCAGGATCCACCTCCTTGCCCACAGGGAAGTAAGCATCCATAGACCCCCTTGAAACTAACTGTACATTCTTTTGTTTTTGTTTTGCAGTGATGCCTCTAACCTTGGATTGGCCTGTGTGTGTGTTTATACATAGAATATTTATTTTTATACAGTTTTCACTTTTTGAAAATGCCAGAAGAATGATGCATCTTACAGATTATTAAAAGAGGGAATACTTGCATATTTTGTACAGAAAATAGCACCTCTTCCCTTTTGTTTACAAGATGTGTTGTATAAGTCTATGTCTCTAATACACTTTCTGTTTGTGAGTACAGTCCTAATGTTTGCATGATATTTGTGCACACTTATTACGTATAGAAGCTTAATAAATTATTGTGTTTCGGTGCCAAAGAGGGCGGCCAGCACCAAGGTGCTGCTAGCTGGCGTGTGAATTCCATAAACACGGAGGTCAGTGATGGTTGGCCGACTAGATGTATCTAAGAATATTTTTAAACAATTCTGGATTTTCATTATTAAAAAATGAAACATGACAATTGACGATCCTGATTAATCCCTGAACTAAGTAGATTCTTTCTTGTGCGAGCAGGAAGTCCCAGAAGCGGGGTCCTCGGAAGTATGGAGAAAAGTTTTAAAATGTTAAATCCAACATAAGAAAGGAGGGGCAGGCTGGGAATTTAGCTCAGTGGTTAGAGTGCTCACCTCGCAAGCACAAGGCCCCGAGTTCGATCCCTGGTACCAACAAAAGGGGCTCTATTAGGTAGCATCTATAGTAACTTCTCCCAAGTTTATAACAGCAACATTTGAGCAGTTGGGGTTCAGGGTAGAATCCCCAAAAATACAACATTCTGATTAACCGTTGCTTTTAGGTTTTGGTGAGGATTCTGTTGGTAAGCTTGTTTTATTTTTGCCTTTTGAGCTACAGTTCTTAGCATTGTTCTCTTGTTACGAACGTGCAGGTTCACACACGACTAGCTGGCGAAGGGGCTTTGCCTCCCCTGTTGTCTGACTCCAGCCAAAGACAGTCAGGAGACCCCCAGATCTGGGCTGTGTGGGCCAACCGAAAGTTGTTTTTATTTTTTAAGAAATCCAGTTGTATGGCTTTCCATTCATAGCATATTGCTTACCAGAGTAAGGGTCTCAGGAAGCCTACTTTAATGACTAAGGAGTATTACTGTAGTGTGGCATACAGTTTATTGTTAGCTGTTTTACAACACAAAATGGTGCTTCTAAAGGGCTTGAAAACAACCGACCCAGAAGTTTAAATACCCTCATCCTGTTTACAGTTTATGTTTTCTTCATACGCCCTTTCTTCATAACCAGCACAAAGGGAAAGTTGAACTGGGCCTCTGTCCACACACAGAGGGACAGGTCTGAAACGGGACCTCACATTCGCCAGAGGCTGCCTGGCACGGGGTGAGCCCACACTCACAACCTCCTACTGCCCAGCCCTGAGGGGCTGTCCCAGAGTTTTGATTCTCAGTGTCTACTCAGTTATTTTGGAAATCAGACCGCTTCCTCCTCCAGGTCTTCCTGATTTGAGGAGTGAAGCCATTAAACTACAGTTGATGTCTGTAGACACAAATGATGCTTGTCTATCCCCTCCCCACCAGGTAGAAACACGCCGCCACCCAGGCCTAAGTCCCCAGCTGGCACTCGGTGCTTCCCCGCCCAGGGAGAGTTCCAGACCATGGCACTTCCCAGATCACCCTGAGCCCAGGGCTGCTAAACCACCCTAAACCAGACAGACTCCAGAACCCACCGTGGAGCTTCCCCATCAGACCCAGTGGCCCCAGAGACTGCATCCATAATACCTTTAGGGGCCCCCAAAATATTTTAATATTCAGCACTTTTAGATTCAGAAGGGAAAAAGTGAATGTCTAGCAATGAATCCAGCCAGGAACATACTTCGCCTTTCTACCAGCAGTTATCAAATATAATTTTTAATGTATGTTTTATGGAGGAAAGAATCCACAAAGGCAAAGTGTCCGGGCCCCCTGAAAGTTACAACACAGCCCGCCTGCGTCCTCCACTCCCTGGAATTCAGCCTGACTCTGCGGGTTAACCATCTCCATCGATGGTCTCCTCATCCCGGGAGAGGGCCTGAGACAGGAGCCATCACAACTCAGTGATCGTCAGTGAACACTGAACCCCTAAAACTGAGATTCTGATTTAATCGAATCTTCCGGGTGACCGTGGGCAGCCACAGACCTCTCTTTGCTTGATTTGGTCCTGGCGTCATTCCTTCACTTATTACACCTCAGCCACCACCACAAAGGACTCAAAAGTCACCTGTACAAATAACTGCAAGCCAGCAGCTGTGGTGCACGCCCTGTAATCCCAGCACTCTGGGAGGCTGAGGCAGGAGGGTCACAAGGTCAAGCCTGGCCTGAGCAACTTAGAAAGGTCCTGTCTCAAAATTAAAAATCAAAAACAGGTTGGGGTTGTAACTCAGGGAAGAGTCCTCTGGTTCAATCCCAATGCCACCAAAAAAAAAAAAAAAAAAAAAAGCCAAGAAAACAGAACTGTGGGGAGACAGCAGTGGCAGGGGAGCTGCAGAGTAGGGGGAGGTGGGCCCCACGTGTCACTTCAAGCCATCATCAGCCAGTGGCTTGCAGCCCACTGAGGTTTGGCCCTGTGTGTGTAGGACATCATCCCCACATGGTTGTGTCCCCATCTCCTTCAGCCAAGACTTCCCAGAGCAGTGAGGTGCACCTCAGGCTCCTGTGTCAGCGCCTCCACTGCCCTAGGCGTCTCCTCTGGGATTTTAACTCACGCGGGGCAGGGAGGTGAAAAGTAAGAAAGGGAACCGGGCCTGAGCGTGCACACCTGTAATCCCAGCACTTGGGAGGCTGAGGCTGCAAGATCAAGGCCAGCCCGGGCTACATACTGAGTTCAAGGCCAGGCTGAACTACCTAGGAAGGGGCTCGGAAGTATGCGGAGTAGCTGGGCATCGTTCCTCATGCCCAGGGCCAACCCCAACCTCCCGCCTTGGCAAGGTCACCTTCTGCCACCACGTTAGCCCTCAGGGAGAAGGGTGCTGTCCAGCCAGTCCGAAGACTCACTTCTGGTTCCCTGATTCCATTAACCAGCCACCTGGCCCGAACGACTCACTCCAGGTCTATTTCCCCAGCATCAGATGAGGCAGTTAAACATGGCTGACCTCCAGGGGCCCCACCAGCTCTGGCACCCTGAATTTCTCTGACTCCACCCACAGATCAGCTGCTGGAGGAGTGTGGGTGCTGGAGCATCCTGTGTCCCCTCCACCCAAGTCACCTGCCTGTGATTGCACTGTGCATAGACGTGGGGTTGCAGAACTGTGTGTAGCATGCGTATGCTTATAACCCTGAATAACCAACCCGCATGGGCCTGTGCCATGAGAGAGGCAAGGGAATGGATGGGGGCTGCTTCTCTGAGAGCAAGAATGGTGGTGCAGGCCGTGTCCCACGTGGCCCTCCACCCTGAGAGCTCATAGGAGGGTGAGTGACACAGTTTCGACCCCCTCAGGTGCCCCAAGCATTCAGGGACACTGACTGGCTTGGCAGGATCTGCCACCCTCCTCCTATCAGTCTCCCTGTGTCTGTCCCATGCACCACCCACGACAGCCCAGGCCTCTGTGGTCCAGGACTCAGACACACCTTCAGGCCACCTGAGACACAGAGCCCCTGGGACTCTGTAACATCAAACAGAAGAGAAGGGCAGGCTCTGGGTGAGCGATCCAGAGAAGTCAGGGTGCAGAGGGGGAGGCAAGGGAGGAGCGGCCTTCACTTCTCCAGGGAGCAGATTCTTCCGGGCCACAGCTGCTCCTGGGAACTATGGAGGGGAGGACACTGCCCAGGCACTCAGGCAGAATTGCATGTGTAGGGGACCCTCTGCTTCTGGGGAAGCCAGGCCTGAGCCACAGCCTGGCCCTTGCAGAAGGAATACACAGACAGAGGCAGGCTGGACTAGGGACCCAGCACCCACGCACACACTCTCTGCTCTCCTGCCCCACACCTGCCTCTCTGGATCGCTTTCTTTCCCTCTGTCAACCTTCCAGCCTTGTAATCACAGCCCAGCTAGGCCCTGCAGCTCTGGGAAGGTGCTCTGGTCCCCAAGTTGGACGAGTTTCCCTGGAACTCAGGCTTCTTTTCTTCCTCTGCCTTACGTTAGTGGGAGAAGCGCCTCCCAATTAAGTGAAGCTGAGAGAGCAGGGGCTTTCTCATTTATAGGCCCCCGAGGGACCGGCTCATGTCTCCCCCAAGTCAGGACTCACCCACACCTATGACTGCCGAGTTACCAACCAGCTTTACGAAGCACCTACTACATGTAGGTTCTGTGCTTCCTGCCAGACAAGCAGGAGGGTGGGGATCAGTCCTGACCTCCGGGACTGAACAGCACGGGGACCTGTGTCCTAAGCGCTCGGTGAGGACCACAGCCAGGGTCCTGAGGACAGAGGACACTGTGGTAGGCATGGCCAGGTGAAGAGCAGATGCAGTCAGCTGGGACTGGACAGTCGCCTCCTTGGCTCATGCTCCTCTCCCTGCTAGAATCTTGCCAGGCCACGTTATCGTCTCAGATCTAGGGAGGACAACCGGATAGCCAGTGCAGGTCCCAACTATGCGGGGCAGGGTTGGGGGATCTCTGGCTACCACATACTTCCTTAACGGGCCAGTCTCCAGCAAGGCTCCTTTTTAAACACCTCCTTTCTATACCTCCTCAAGGGCCAGAGTCCTTGGTTGGTCGCCAAGAAGTGAAGCCAGTCAGCCCAGAGCCTTGGGGAAAGCGCCTTGCCTGGGAGGAAGATGGTGGAGCTGCCCCTGGACAGAGGGTTGCCTGCAAAACCTTCCCAAGGGCCTGGTTTGGGGAGTTGGTCGGAGTGGCCACAAGAGAGCAGGGCCTCCGCCCTCCCCAAGGGCAAGCACTCCAACAGACAGACGAGCCTAGACCCTCACACCTGCTACCCCCACTCGGGCCTTAGGGGATTTCTGGGGGTTTCTGCTGTGGCTGTGATTTCAAGGGCTCTTGGACTCCCCTTTCTGGTGGGAACCATGGTTTTCTGGAGCAGTGTCCCTGCAGGAGGGACTATCCACAGCATCAAGCAATGACCTTGGGAAATCTCCCCAGGAAGCAGTGGCCAGAGACCTGTCACCTTTCCCAGCCCCTTCTCAACAGAATTCCTTTTCTACCCTTTTGGTGCTGCCGCCCTTAACCATTTGACTTCCTGGGTTGTTTGGACTGAAGAAGCAGTTGCAAGTACCAAGCCTGAGAAGCAAAAAGCATTCACAGGAAGCAGGATGCTGTAACAGAGGAGAAAATGTGTGCCATTACACATCTGACTTGGCACCCTGGGAAGCCCCCACCATTGCCGAACACACAGGGACACATGACTGTGGAGCTGGGTGGACATGGTGTAGAGGACAAAGGTGACAGCCTCTGTTCTCACTGCCAACCCGCCCCAGCAGGGAGGTGCGAGCGGAACACAAGGGACCTCACCTCAGCAGGGAGGGCAGGCCAGGGACCACAACACAAAGGCCTTGGGTGCAGAGGAAGGAGAGATCTCCCTGCATAAACCTTCAAAGGAATCTCTCTTGGGACGGTCCCAAAATGAAGAGGCAGCGTCCCTGGAACAGTCTGTGACTTGACTTAAATTCTCAGATTCTGACTTTAAATCCATACCAACATCTTTTCTCAGCCCTGGAAGGTTAAAGTAAATGCCTCAGAACAAGTTTAGTGTTTTCCCCTGTTCTTAGCATCTGATCCACGAAGCTCGGCAAAATGCCACCCTGGTCCGCCCTCGGTAACTCTTTCCCACGTTCGCGGGCCCGTTGCACAGCAGCAGCAGCCTCTTCCTGGAGTAGAAGCAGTACGTCCAGGGCTGCAGGCAAGTCATAGGCAGAGACCCCTCTGGGGTCAAGGGCATGTGAGCACAGCTGGACAGGCAAAAGTCATGGCTGATCCAGACACAGCACGGGGCTTGTGACCACAGAATTTCTCGCCACCAATTAATCTGCCATCCAACCCTCCTGCCACACCCAGGGCCTGGGAGAAATCCAAAGTATCCCTGTGTAAAATGACCCCCAAGTGAACGGGGCTGAGGACTTTGATGATTCACAGGATTCTGACATTTTGTACCATCAGAGGGTCTTCATCACCTGCCACCAAACCACCGCCCTCAGTCAACAGCCAAGAAGGACAGACCAGCACTGCAGAGAGGAAATGGCTGGTACCAGGCTTCACTGTAAGCCATACGGTGAAACCACATGCAAAGAGACATTTCCTTACACTCCACCATTCCAAAGACAAAACTCCTGTACTCGCTGGCCGAGTGGCCTCAGCCAAGTGCCTCCTCATCCCTGTCTACGCTGGACACAGTGCTGCCTGCCTCCGCGGGGCCACAGGCCTGTCTCCGGGAAAGCACTCAAAAAGAATCATAAACGGATAGATGGTACAACTTTGGTATTCTCACGGTGGGGAGGGTCTTCCTTTTTATAGACTAACCTCAATTAACTGGAGTCACCTGAAGAAAGGCTCAGTAAAATTTCTGACAAAATTAGGTAGAAAGAGACCCTCCTCATCCCCGTGCGAAAGGCCTGATTGGTAACTGTTGTCACGGAGATGCAGAAATGGTGGCCACCTTGGGGCGGCACATGAGGAAGGACTGACCCCGAAGAAGTTGCTTTTTAAAATTAAATTCCATAAATATTTTTAGGGTTTTTATTTTCTTTTTTTCTAAAAGAGAAAATTCAGCAACTTAAAAAAAAATTCATGCTTTAAAATGCCAGTTACCAATATGGCTGGTTAAATGAGGCTTTTCTCTTTAGTTGACGCCACCTGTATCTTTTTGGGGTTTTTTGTTTTTGTTTCTTTACATTAGTTCAACTTTCGTCTCCTGAGCAGCCTTCCTCCTGCTTCTCCCGCCCACCTGTCCCCTCTTAGAGCTTTGGGCAGACTCTTCACGTGGCCCACCTGATGTCTTCAGCTTAAGAATCATGACCTTGGTACTTCATTAGAAAAAGCCTATGTCACTGGGTCTTGCAATAAGCTTCAGTCCAGTTAATTGAGGGTTTAATGTTTCTTAAAATCAGCTGGAACCCAATTTTCAGAACTGCATAATGAAGGTTAACAGCTTGCCTGGCTGGCTCTAGAGGTTAAGTAGTAGGGGAAAAAATGCTTTCCAGAGTAAACCCTGGATGCTGAAGCACTAACTACTTTTCTTTTCTTTTTCTGTGGGAATGATTTTTGGTAAGCACCTGTTCATACTGCGGGCAGTGGGTCTTTTATATAGCAGAAGAAAATATGAACTTGTAGTCTATTTTGATGTTGAAGCCAAATGTCTTCTTTTTACTGTTTTCCTATGACTGTTAAAAAATTGCCTCCCCTGAACTCTCCTTTGAGTAAGAAGGGCCTCCTAGGAGGCCACCTGGTGCTAAAACTCAGTGCAAGGCTTCCCCCTTCCCCTCCCCAATGGTTTCCCAGCTGCCTGCACAATCCCTTGCACACCCTGCAGAATCCCTTGCACGCCCTGGAGCCATCACCAAAAAGACCTCTTATCTGTCAGCACCGTGACCTCTCCCCAGCCAACCAGTCAGCCACTGGTCCACGGTCCCCATGAGGCGCCATTTTTATATGCTTCTAGAGCCCGCTACTTGCTTCTCCCTGCATCACGCAGAGGGTGAGAGAGCTGCGAAGGGTTCGCTCCTCTTGCTGCCTTAAGGCGCATCACCAAATGGTTTCCCAAGCCCCTTAGCAAACTTGGCCCCTCAAGGGAAAATGACCCCCCACCCTCCACTTCAGAGGCTCCTTCCACCACTGATTTTCCTAGACCTGTTCCTGCTTCCTGTTCACATCTCCTGATGTTCGAATCTCCTTCTCTTACATCTGCCCTTGTTCTCTTGTTTTCTCACTATTCATTTCTCAGCCCCACAAACTTGACCCCCCACCCCATCCCTGTCCGAATCACTTTTTGTCTCCATGCCCATCCTCCTGCCCACTCCTGAGAGCTCCCCTATACATCTTTCAACTCAGTCCACAGAGCCCATCACTATTCATCTCTTTCCTTAAGGAGAAAAAAATCTAGTCTTGTCAACTGGTCTGACTGCTTTCTTTTCCTGCCAAATAGTCCTGGTGCCTCTTATATAAATAGATTCCCTGACAGGTATATCTTATTATCTTCCCCATTAGAGGGGAAAACACATTTTCATTTGATTTTTAGTTCCTATTATAAGTCTGATAAAGTATCCATTACTAGGAAGTACTCTTTGCTATCTTTGGTTTTTGCTTCATGGTCATAAGCAAAGTCGCTAGGTTTTCCTGTTGAAGTTCAACATGTCACAGCGAACTTAGTCTAGGTCTGTGACATGCCACACGGAGGTAAAGGAAGAAAGGTTTAGCGCAAAGGGTTTAAAAAGAGAGCTGGGCGTGATGGTGCACACCTGTAATCCCAGCACTCGGAAGGCTGAGGCAAGAGGATCACTGCAAGTTTGCAGCCACCTTGGGCCACAGAGTGTGTTCAAGGCCAGTCTGAATAACACAGGGAGACCTTGTCTCAAAAACAAAGATTTAAAAGGGTAGCACTAAATGTAATATTTTGTGATTCCACAATTCAGTAACTTTTCTGTTGATTTCAGTGAGTCAAACACACTTTCCCTTATGCCTATTGGGGTTTGGTTGCTTTTAATCACCTACATGTTCAATTTATTAATTTAAAGAGGTGCTTTAACTCCGGCCTGAGTTGATACCTACCCCTCTCTTCCACTACACCTGAATGGAAGGTTGCGGTGGACACAGAGGGGCTAGAATTTCCCGTGCTGGAAAAACCTAGCACAATACTTCAAAGTGTGTGCTGTCCCTTTCCTTTGGGGGGTCCAGATTGTGGAAATGTGGGATTAGGACCCTAATAAATGAGACACAGTGCCAGGAGCTTGCGGCAGTATATAGAAGAACTAATCATTTTAAAACCCAATACTTTAGTTCGTGGCTCAGCCAAAAACATGAAACCAGTCCCCATAGCCATCCAGACCCCCCGAGGGAACCCCAGTATCTGCTATGATTGAGCAAGCGTCTGCAGGGTCCCATGGCTGTTGGGGTTCTGCATGTGCCTCTGGAAAGCTGAGAAAACACATAAATCTCCAGGTGGTTTCATCACTAACGACTGTTTAAGGGACACTTACCACCGTGTTTTACATGGTACTGGGAAATGTCACAGGTCCATGTGGAATGGACTGACGTCTCCAGGAATATCACCCAGTGGCTCATGTTGAGACACGTATCACGTGAGCAATGGTCGACAATACAAACTGGCTGAGAAGCTGTTGTCACCTGGCACGTGGGCTCAGAGGGACACCGCCTCAGCCCCCATCTAAACGTGAATCACAAAGCAAGAGGCCCTGGGGAAGTCTGGTTTCACTAATCATCCCTACTCGGAAAGGACCCCTCACGTGGCTGTCCCTCACCAAGGGCTAAAGCCTCTCTAGGGCTCTTCGAAGTATACGTGGAGCTGAAGGCCAGCACTCATGGCTCAGCCTGTCCACAGCGGGCAGCCAGTCGGGGGACGATCCCCAAGACCTCCAGGAGCCATTCCACTAGGTGGTGGAACCAGGGTGGTGATGGCCTTCAGGGGCCTCTATGGCCTTGACCTCAGACTCAGCCCCTCGGGACTGACAAAGAGGGATCTCTGTGTCTTGGATCATGGTTTTTCTCCAACCACCCCCGGCTCCTAGTCGGAGTGACTAGAGTTCGCCAAGCACAAAGCCATCCCATGGCTTCTTTGGTTACTGGTCTAAAAAGAATTTTAATTATTCCATATGTTTGAGCACTTTCTTTATGAGAAAGATTATAGAACCTCAGATCATGTTTCAGTGATTTAGTAAAAATGTCATTTCACCAGGAAAACAGAACTAAGAGTAGTGTTGTTTCTCTTATCCCTAAAACTTCCTTTCTGCCCAAAGGGACCCCTAAACCCCAGAACACCCCAGTCTGATCTCACCGGCCTGCTCAGTGAAGCAAGTTGGTTTTATATATTTGCCCCACTGGCTCTCTCATTTAAACTTTTTCTTATTATGTTGGTACATTTTGTTAACATTTAAGTGTATTTTATTTCCACATTGAACTTGACTATAGAATATTAGTTTCTTGTTTCTTGCAGCCTCCAGATAATTTCAGAAATGTTTAAATCGTCACTCCTATTTTACACATGTGGCACTCTTGCTAATTTCATATCTGTAAATATCTTTTGGCCTATCTCTGGGGGTTTTAAGTTCTGCTTCTTTTTTAAATCGTAATCTTATCACTATGATTCTATTTTCATTCTTAATTTGGGGTTTTTTTTCTGGTGCACTCAACTTATTCTTTTAATCGCCTTGGATATTTGGAAAGTCCGTTATTTATTTGTGTGAGTAGACATAGGAAAGTGCTTCCCTAAACAATCAGCTCTCTGAAAGACACTGACCTTGAAAGATTGGTCTTTTAAATGCTACCTACATGGTTTTCTTTCCATTAGCAGGTGCTATTTCAAGAAAAAATGTTTCTTTGCTGGGTTTTTTCTGTCTTTTCCATTTCTGTCTTTGACTTTTAGTTTCCCAGGATTCAATTTACCAATGCCGGAATATACCAGGTCAAAGATAGATAGTTCCCTTAATTGTAGCATCTTTTCTCCTTTCACTAACTTCCTGGCTAAAAGTGAGTGGCAGGAAAAGGTAGCCCAAGAGGCCAGGGTCGGGCAAAGGTGGTGCTGAACCCCTGACTCCGTGAGGGGCCTGTTGACCGAGGAGTGGGAGACACATACCCCCAGGCAGCCACCACCTCACTTGCTTGAAACGTCTTGCTTCTACCCACCACCGTGGAGGAGGCTTCAATTGGGAACTCTGAAAATATCTGGGGCCCTGGCCCTGTTCGCCGGTGAAGCAGCAGGCACAGAGGCGGCCAACGTGCCCTCCACTCAGACCAGACCTTGTCTCTGACCTGCACACCACCAGCCCAGGCAGTGTGACCCCAGGCCAAGGTCCCGCACGGGAGGCTTGACTTGTCCTGCTTCTCCCGGTACCACACGAGAGGCGGCCTTTCTGGGCTTCAGTTCTACAAAGCACGGGACAGGACATTCATGGCAACAAGATCATTCTGAATGGAAAGACTCAGCTGAACAAATCAGCCTGTTTCTTGAAGCGTAACAGATGGGGAGGATTTTGGCAAAGGAATAAGTTACAACTGCTCTGTTCTTTAAGAAGGGCCGAGGACTTGATATTGTCAATATCCTAAAGATCAAAGGTGACCCCAAGAGAGTGACTGGGAAGATCAGTTACTAATTACACCAACCCAAGGCTCTTTTGGAGAAGCCATGAAGCTAAAAAGGTAAACAGAAACTGATTAAATTAGCAAAGACTTAGACAACAGCCTTTAAGTACTTCAGTTTAGAAGGGAAAATATAGCCAGGAACTATCTTGCTGAAATTGTTGACCTGACTGTCTGTGTTGTCTTAGAGTTTTATATTGCTATTTTGTATTTATTCTCTATGATGTAAATATTTTCTGTTGTAAAAAATGTAAATATTAATTATATATTTTGCCCTTGTCTTTTCTAAAATGGAAATTGATCGAGGAATAAATTGCAAATCACTTACATCTTGGCCTTTTCTTTTTTTTTTAGAAATTATGTATTTTTCCTTTAACATCCTTCAGAAAGGAAAGAGTTTCATGATGAAGGACAGCCTTCGTTCCCAGCTAATTGAAGTAAGGTGGCGCTGTCTAAGGAGGTGGGGATCAGGGGTCGAGGGGCCCATTTGGGTTCGGTCTCTTTCATTAACAGGTGTACGACCCTGAAGGAGCCACTTAACCTCTTAGAACTTCAGCCGAAAGTGAAAACAGCTGCCACAGTTGTTTGAAAACTCAGCACAGTAAGAATGCAAAATACTTCGAAAGTAAAGAGTTGTACTCCAGGCACTACATCTGAGCTGTCACAGCATCCTTGGGCTGCGGACGGTGGGTATTTCTGATATGGGGGTTTCTGTTTAATATTTCATTTTGCTTTCATGCTATTTGGGAACAAAACCAACAAGGAATTCAGTGCAGAGTTAATTTCTCTTGTTTCCCATGAATAGTAATCATAATTATTTTATGAGCTTTAAAATCATTTGAAAGAATTAAGTTTTAACATTTCTAACAAAATATTTAAGCTTTGAATATGTTCTTGGTTTGACCAAAATTTCTTCATCAGTGTCTAGCATTCCATGAAGAATTCTTTTAACAAGGAGAAATATAACCAATGACCCAGAATTGACAGTTTACCTAAAGTGAGCAGGAATCTCCAGGAACATTCCAGGCAAACTCTACCCCAGAGCCAAAGAAATCCATCCTTAACTACAGTCAACTGAGAAAGGCCTTCTTCTCCTTTGTGGAAGACCAAACTAAAGCAATACGATTCCAAAGAGAGCCATGATGATGAGGTAGTTGCCTCTCACTTCAAAGGACCAAGAGCCTTGACCTTGGATGCTTACCAGGCCAGAACAGAGAGAAGCCTGCTAGGTCATGTGCACCCCTCTCATCCCGTGAGGAGACACTGGGAATTTATGGGACTCACCCAAGGTCACTCAGCATTATATTTCCTCCAACTCATGAGAAAAATAGCTAAGGACAAAGTGATGATCTAGGCCCCTTTGTGGGTTGGCGGCCCCAGCCCACCCAGCAGCTGCTCAAGAAGAGCAACAAGGAAGACAGGAGGGCAGGAACTTGCTCCATCCAGTTTTCAGTCACTTATGGGCCATCATCTTCTTAGGCCATCAGAGATGGAGTTGGTGCATTGTGCAGTTTGAGGGTCTGAGTTGGGAAGGGGACTTTTAAAAGAAAAGATTTTCTCTTCTCTTCCTTTTCTAAGAAGCAAAGTAGAACTGCAAAGTGGATCCAGGAGAGGTGGCCTCCACACCAGGGTATGCTATTATATGTGACCCTCAGCCAGTCCCACTCCGAAAAGCCAGCCCTAGAATGAAGCACATGAAAGTGCCTTCGCTGGTTTCTCCTTCCTGACTCTTCCACTTCCTCTGCCAAGTCTAAACTTCTATCGGCTCCTTGATCCAAAACTGGTAAAGCAAGTAAGTACCTTAGGAGTGAGTACTGTTATTTCCAATTAATTAAACCAATAATTCAGAAAAGAGCATTAAAAAAAAAAATTCCACCTAGCCAGGCAAGATGATGCACACCTGTGAGCCCGGCACTTTGGGAGCTTAAGGCAAGAAGATCGCAAGTTCAAGTCCTACCGGGGCAATTTAGTGAAATCCTGTCTCCTAAATAGATAGATGATAGATAGATAGACAGACAGACAGCTAGTTAGGGAGGCAACTCAGTGCAAAAGCCCCAGCTTTGATCCCCAGTACAAAACAAAACAAAAAATCCTGTTGAGTTTTAAATGACTGACGCTGAGAAGTTCTAATTTAAAAGTCTCCGGAGAACTGATCTCGACCACCAAATCTTGGCAAGATGCGGGAAACACGGGGCTGAAGCTTCCCACAAGCAAGTGAACTACGGAAGGATGTCATGTCGGAAGATAACGTTCAGAAAGCTGTAAAAACATTCTCTCTCACCGATATCGAAATGGACACGTGTTAAATATTTTACCTGACTCACATGATGAGGGAAGCAGACAGATGTTTTCACCGGTCCAGAAGTCAAAAAATCACAAACCTCTATGGAGTAAAAGAATGTTGAAATGAATCGCAAATGGGAACAAATTCAGTTCAAGCCAGAATTTGCTTATCTATCAGTTACCTACAAATTACAGAGGCCTGCAAAGCGCCAGGACGATGTACGGGTCTAGAACCGGTGACCCAGAAGAGTACACTACAAATGAGACACAGTTTGCCCTTGAAACACAAACTTTTTTCTATAGTTGTAAAGCTCAGCTCTGCTTTATTTAACGTCCAGCCCAAACAGACGGTAAAAGACATCATCATTTTCAACTCGTACATTCTGCTAGTAAATGTGCAATCAGGAAAAACCCCTCGGGCAGATGTTGACGCAGCCTGAATGAGTATTAACCTTCTGACCTCTGAATTCTCCCAGCCCCTCCCCTCCCTCCTTTCGCTGTCTCCCCTGCTCCCCATTCCCACATAGGTGAGGGGGTTAAGAACTCCTGACATAAATAACTAGCTCTGCCGAGCTGATCAGAAGCAGATGTGAGGAAGGATGTGGCCCTCGATCTCCTAGCACTCATCTCTGGCCGAGCAATAAATCTCTAAGCTTATTTGGCTGGAGTCTTTCCTCTGAATCAAGGTTCCCTAACCCTTCACATTGGCGGCTGTTAACTGAGAACGGCCTCCTTGCTACTGGCACCTTCATTCAATGTGCTGACAATTAAGATGCTCTTAGAATAATGGATGACAGTCGCTCTGCTGTCACAGACCTCAGAGCCCCGTCCAGTGCTTCTTCGTGCATATCATCATCCACCCGGGGTTTTTAATTGGGCTGGCAGAATCACAGTATCTTAGTCCTGGAGATGTGCACTGTCTCCCGCTCCTTTTCCACTGTTAATTAAGGTGGCCATTGTACTCTTGCCATTGCTAACCAACAGTTTCCTTAGCAGAGCCGGATCGCTGCAAGTTTAAAGAATAAATCAGAATATTAATTCAAGATGTGGCTGTGGCACTAACAAGTTAGTGCCTTCACCAGCCCTTCGTCTCCCACGGCCTCCACCTCTTCGTCAGGGTAGAGACGTTCAACTCTAAATCTTTTTGGATGCTATCATCTTCCACAGTGACGGCTGGAGATAAACTGTGGCTGTTGGCATTTTCAGTATTAAGTGACTATATAGCTGCTGCTGACAGCTGTAAGTGTGGCTGAAAAAGGCAGCGTACGATCTTCCAGATGTAAGATTTGTAGTGTGAGAACTGGGGAGAGATGGGCTTGCTGAGTCCTCTTTCCTGCCTGCTGCCTCGCTGCAGAAAGCCGTATGCGAAAAGGAGTAGTTACAGGGATCTCCAGGGATTCTGAGCTCAGGCAGGCCTTGAAGGATTCAGGGATCAGAGAGTCCAATAGCAGACTGTTTTACCTTTCTGGCTTTTGAAGAATGAGGATGGAAGATGCTGAGTTAAATTCACAATGGTTAAGTCCCTCAACAACCACCGCCCCTCCAAAAAAGACTGTAGCCAGGAGTGGTGGGGCACCCGTGTAATCCCAGCACTCAGGAGGCTGAGGCAGGAGGATCACTGGAAGTTCGAGGCCAGCCTGGGCTACATAGTGAGTTCAAGGGCAGCCTGAACTACATAGTGAGGCCCTGTCTCAAAAAACAAAAACAAAAACAAAGTCGATGTAATAAAAGACAAAGAAAGACTGGAAAATGACCCAAATTTACAAAAAGATCAAAGAGACATGAGAACTAAATGGATCCTGAAGAGAAAAATAAAATGCCATAAAGTTCATTATACAGCAATTGGCAGGATTTGAATATGGCCAGAGATTATTACACAAGGGAAGATTTGCCCTCAGCAAAGACACATTGCCCCCATTTGTTTTCAAGTGATTCAAAAATAGATATAAGGAGGAAATAAAAGAATTTTTCAAAGAAGGGAAATAATAAATAGTGTAAGTCTGGGGGAGGGGTATGAGTTCTTTGTACTGTTGTAGTTTTTTCCCGTGTTTGACATTATTTCAAAAAACAAATTTAAAAGAAGACAATGCAAAAATAATACTAAACTTCTAAAACAAAATAATTTTGAACCTCAATTCTATATCCAATCAAGATATTAGTCAAGTATTTGAACAAAATAAATATATGTTCACACTGTAGGACGCTGAGTATTTCTTAGACCAGTGGCGGTGAACCTATGGCACGTGTTTTATTTGTTTTTCTTTTAAGACAAAAGATGTTAATGTCTGAGTTGTTTTTTCTAATGTAAAGCCTCAGGATTCAGATATAATTGCAGTGCAGGCACTTTGTGATAAATACATGGGTTTTGGATTGCAGTTCGGGCACTCATCTCTGAAAGGTTCACCATCACTGTCTTAGACCATAAATTGTCCCTGAAATTAGTACCAGAAGATATACTTTGCCAAACAGGAAGACGTGGACACAAGAACACAAGAAACCTATATATATAAAATTGATAAACTATAAGTTAAACGATTGTCTTATTGTTTCATTGATAGAACAAATGAAACAAATCCGGAACAAACAAAACACCCAGTAGCCTCCTAGCCTCACAAAGAGAGTAGCAGAGACCTGGGAAAGCAAAAGGCGAAATCATGCCCACATTGTTCCTTAATCTGTATAAGGGGAAAGATAAAATCCTGAAAACCTGAGGTCTCCGGGTGACGTCAGCCAGAATGGTGGAGCAGGGAGTTCTGAACATTCTTTCCCCCATCATACCAACCAGAACAATAACAAGTCGTTTGAAACAAGTTTTCTAGAAAATGAAAAACTTACAGCCATCCACAGAGCATTCAAGAGAACTGGCTCAAACTTGCTGAGAACAGAGAGGTCTGCAGTTTTAACTCGCCCTATTTCCCTTTGCTCCAGAGCTCAGCAGCAGCCGTGGAAACGTGAAACTCAGAGCCCGGCAGCCTCTGGGCACCAGGCAGCGGCAGCAATGCGAGAGGCAGAACCAAGTGATGCTCCCTCGAGGCCAGACGTCCAGAAACTGGCCTCGCTAAAGGGGTCTGATCACACCTTCACCTTGAATTCGAGAACTTCTTTTTCTTCTCCCACGGTTGCCTTTCCTCTTGTTGTCGTCAACTATCCACTCCTGTTCCGGTTCTAACCCAGCTCACGTTTACTCTGCTCTTGATGGCACCGTTTGCTCTTACACTTCACTTCATCTCGGGTTGTTCCACTGGTCGTGGCCCCTAAACATGCAAAAGGCCACATGAAGTGGTTGTCCTGGAAATGAAATTAAAAGCGATTAAGGACTAGGACTTGGGAAAATCAGCACGCTTACTGCTTGCATGTACTGTCCCACCAGAGCGCTCGTCTTGAGGAGCTACAATGTAGTGACAGAAGCTGAGCAGATGTGTGTCACTGAAGGCAACGAGACTAACAAAAATCCTTCCTAGAGGCAAAAAAGGACACTTTATAATGATAAGACTCAACCCATCAAGAAGATACAACAATTATAAACAAACAAGGCCCTAACAAGTCCCCAAATACACAAAGTAATAATTGACAGAATAGAATAAAATAAACTAAAAAATAATAGTTGGAGGCCTCCTTACTCAACTTTCAATAATGCTTTAAACAACAAAGTAGAAGGGCAACAAGGAGATAGAAGACTTGAGCAAGACTATTAACCAACCAAACCTGACCATCACAAGGGAGCACTCCATCCAACAGCAACAAAATGCACACCCTTGGGATTGAGGATTTAGCTCAAGTGGTAGAGTGCTTGCCTAGCAAGCGCAAGGCCCCGAGTTCAATCCCTGGCACTCCTCCAAAAAAAAAAAAAAAATGCACATTCTTTTCATGGGCATGTGAAACATTCCAGAGGGTAGAACATCTCTTACACCACAAAACAAGTACCGATAAATTTTAAAAGATAAAAATGATACAGAATTATGTTCTCTGACTACAACAAAATTAAATTAGAAATCAGTAACAGAAGGAAATTGGAAAATGCACGAATATATGGAAACTCTACAACACGCAAAAAAATAGACATGTTGATCAATGGAATAGAATCGAGGATGTAGAAATAATCCCAAGCACCTTCAGCCATCTGATTTTTGATAAAGGGGCCAAAAACATACACTGGAGAAAAGACAGCCTCTTTAACAAACTGGGCTGAGAAAATTGGTTTTCTACATGTAGAAGAATGAATATGGGCCTATATCTCTTATCCTATACTAAAATCAAATCAAAACGGATCAAAGACTTAGATATAAAAACTGAAACAATAAATCTGCTGGAAGATAAATAGGTGAAATTCTTGAAGACATAGGCATAGATAAGGACTTTCTGAACAGAACCCTAATTGTGCTAGAAATAATACCATAATCAGAAAATGGGATCATATCTAAGTTAAAAACCTCAGCACAGCAAAGGGAACAAACAACAGCATAAAGAGACAACCTACAGAATGGTAGAAAAAATTTGCCGACTACTCCTTGGACAGAGAATTAAAATCTAGAATATACAAGGAACTCAGAAAAACTAGACACACCCGCCCAAATAAAAGGCCCAGTCAAAAAATGGACAACTGAAATGAACAGACGCTTCTCAAAAGAAGAAGTACAAATGGCCAATAAGTACATGAAAAAATATTCAGTATTTGGGCCATTAGAGAAATGCAAATCAAAACAGCACTGAGATTCCATCTTGCTCCAGTATACACGACTATCATCAAGGACTCACAAAACAGCAAATCCTGGTGAGGTTGTGGGGAAAAGGAGCCCTTCTACATCATTGGTGAGAATGTAAACTAGTGTAAACCCTGCGGAAATCATTATGGAGCTTTCTCAAAAAGCTAAAATTAGAGGGGCTGGAGATTTAGTTCAGTGGTTAGACTGCTTGCCTTGCAAGCACAAGGCCCTGAGTTTGATCCCCAGCACCCCCAAAAAACCAAACCAAACCAAAACAAAACAAAACCCTAAAATTAGAAATTCTATTCGACCTAGCTATATCTCTTCTGGGTAGATTCCCCAAAAAGCTAAAGACATCATATTATAGTGACACATGCATACTCATGTTTATAGAAGCACAATTCATAATAGCTAAGTCCTGGAAGTAGCCTAAATGCCCATCAACAGATAAATGGACAAAGGAAAAAAATATATACATATAATTCAGCAATAAAGAAGTATAAATTTGAGTCATTTTTAGGAAAATAGATGTATCTAGAGAGAATACTAAGTAAAACAGACACAGAAGGTTAAGTATTACATGGTTTATTTTATGAGAAATATAAAATATAAATAAAGTGCAAAATAAAAGAGAAATGATAAGAAACAGGTAAATTTTCTGGAGAAAAGAAAGGGGTCTAGGAAAGGGATGAAAGGGTAGGCTGGGAGGAGAAGGGGAAGCAAAAATTATTAAGACACAATGTGTATATGTACTAATTCTCCAGGATGAATATAATTATTATGTATCACAACACATACCCCCTAAAAAGGAAAAAGAAGTTAATGAAATAGAGGCTAGAAAAACAAAAGAGAAAAACATTGAAAACTAAAGTGAGTTATTTATAAATATGACAAAATTGATAACCCTTTAGCTAGACTGACAGGAAAAGAGACAGAACTCAAATGACTAAACCCAGAGTGAAAGAGACATCGTTACCCATCCTCCACAGATAAAAGAACTTCTAAGGAAATATTGTGAATTACTACACGCCAACAAATTAGACAACCTGTGTTAAATGACAAATCTAGAGACACGGCTATAACAACTGACTCAAGAGGAAATACAAAATCTGAATAATCTATAACTAGAAATTACACAAGTAACTTTTAAAACTTCTCACAAAGAAAATCCCAGTGTAGCTGGGCAAGGTGGTGTACGCCTGTAATCCCAGCACTCAGGAGGCTGAGGCAGGAGGATCACCGAAGGTTCCAGGCTAGCCTGGACTACAGAGTGAGTTCAAGGCCTACTTGAAGTACACAGCAAGACCCTGTCTCAAAAAGCACACAAACAAAAAAGGAAATCCCAGAAGCTAATGGCTTTGCTGGTGAATTCTCCCAAACATTTAAAGAAATAGCAATACCAACACTTTACAAATTCTTCCAAAAAGTGGAGAGAAAGGCGTACCTCCCTAGCTCACACTGTGAGATCAGTACAACCATGATATCAAAACCAAGACATCACTGAAAAAGAAAACAGAGCACTACAGTGGTACCTGGGTTCATGCACTTAATTCTTTCCACGATTCTGGTCACAGAATTTGATCCATGATTCTGGTTGCAACCAAATTGCAAGCATATACATGAACCAAGGTTACTACTGTGTTACTTACGAATAGACACACAAAATTCTCAAGCTGATACTAGCAAACTGCATGCAGAGACATACAAAACGCAAAGAATATTACAGGATCATGTTGTATTTATCCCAGAAATGTAAGGTTGACTCAGTATTTGAAAATAGTTATCGTTACATTAATATGTAAAAGAATAATATACCCAGGAATAAATTTGACAAAAGAAAGACAAGACTCGTGCCCTGAAAACTGTAAAACGCTGAAAGAAATGAAAGAACTAAATAAATGGAAAACATCCTACGCTCATGGGAGACTTAATGTTTTTATGGTGGCAATATCTCCCAACCTAATTTGTATATTCAATGTGATCCTTGTCAAAATCTCAACGGCTTTTTTATATAGAAATTAACAAGCTGACCTTAAAATTCATATGAAAAATGCAAGGAACACAGAATAGCCAAAACAGTCTTGGAAAAGAATAATACAGTTGGGCTGGGGATTTAGCTCAGTGGTTAGAGTGCCTGCCTTGCAAGCACAAGGCCATGAGTTCGATCCCCAGCACCAAAAAAATAATAATACGATTGAAGACTCAACTTTCCAATTTCAGGACTTACTGTAAAACTACATTTGTCAAGACTATCAAATACTGACAGAAAGGTAAACATGCGGATCAGTGTAATAGAACTAAGTATCCAAAACAAGACTTCACATGAGGTGATTTCTAACAAGGATAACAATACAATGCGATGAGGAAAGAACAAGCTTTTCGGCACACAGTATTGTAGCACTAGATAGCCACCTAAGGAAGAAGGCAGCTGAACTCGCACTTCAGACAACAGACAAAAAACCCCAAAATAGACCCAAATACAAAAGCTAAAACTATAAATCTCTTAGAAGAAAACATAAAAAGAGATCTTTGTGATCACCAGCTAGGTAAGACTTTTTTCAATATGACACCAAACCACAAGCCACAAAGGAAAAAGTAGATATACTGGACTTCATCAAAATTTAAAACTTTTGCACTTCAAAGGACATTACCAAGACAGGGAAAAGCCAACCAATAAAATAGAAGAAATATCTGCAAATCATACATCTAACAGGGACTTGTATCTATGACAAAGAAGAACTCTTCTAAAAAGACAAATAACTGAATTTCAAATTGGTAAAGAATTTCCACAATTCTCCAGAGATGATATACAAATGGGCAAAAAGCACATGAAAATATGCTTGACGCCATTAACCACTATGGAAATTCAAATCAAAACCACAGTGACATATATCTCCACACCCAGTAGGATGGCTGTAGTTTAAAAAAAAAATGGTAAAACAAGAATGTGGAAAATCTGGAGCCCTGATAAACTGTTGATGGGGATGTAAAACAGTATGTCCACTTTGGAAAACAGCTTGTCAGTTCTGCAAAAAGTTAAGCAGAGTTACCATATGACCCAGAAATTCCACTCCTAGGTACAAAGTCAACAGAATTGAAAACACGTGTTTACATAAAAATTGTACATTTGGGTTGGGGGTTTAGCTCAGTGGTTAGAGTGCTTGTCTAGCAAGGGCAAGGTCCTGAGTTTGATCCCCAACACCCAAGAAAGGAAAAAAATTGTACACTAATGTTCACAGCAGCATTAGTCACAAAAGTCAAAATGTTTAAACAACCACAAATGACTACCAAAAAAGCAGAATATCCATAACATAGAATATTAGCCACAAAAAGACATAAAATCCTGACCAATGGTGCAACATGGATGAATCTTGGAAAAATTATACAAAGAGAAAGAAGCCAGATACAAAAATTCACATATTATATGGCCTCATTTACATGAAATATTCAGAAGAGGAAAAGCCGTGGAGACGGCAGACAGATGAGTGAGTACTAGGGGCGGGATAGGTAGTGACTTCTAAGACATACAGGGTTTCTTTGGGGTAGATGAAAAGGTTCTGGAATTAGATAGTGGTAATGGTTGCACAACTTTCTTGATGCACAAATACCCACTGAGTTCAGACTTTTAAAAGGGTAAATTTTATGGTGTGTGAATTCTACCTCAGCGACAAATGAGTAAATAAGGATATCCTCCTGAAAAATAAGAAATATAATTTAAAATTTCCAAATAATTAGGAGGAAAAGTAAAACAAGGAAAACTTGACCTAATAAAAAGCAAGGAAGAAAAAAAGAAAACACATTAAAAACTTTATAATGTAAAATTAAAAGGTAAAAATAAGTTCAAATATCTAGGTAATCACTACAAAATGTGAATGCGTTAAATACCTCCAGCTAAATACTGTTCAAAATAAAAGCACAAAAAAGGAAAAAATATGGAAAGATTGAGAATAAATGCTGGAAAAATATATAATAATGGAAAACTAACAGAAAGACAATGAAACAAAATTAATATAAAAGAAAAAGCAAGTTTAAAGCGTAAAGGGACATAAAAATATTTCTGATTAATAAAGTTAAAATTCAATCAAGAAAACAGTCATAATTCTCTAGCCCAAGCATAAATTCATACATGTGAAAAAAGAAATTTAAACATCCAAAATCAGAATGGGATCTTTAAATCCATTTTTCTGAGACTAGGAAGGCAAGTAAAGAGATATAAAAGTATCATTTTAAATTTAATTAACAAATTGTATCAATTAGTTAATAAGCATCATATTGCTAAAATAGAACATGACTTTCTTTTAAAACCTTATGGAAGATAAGCCAAATATAACCATAAAAGACCAAAAAGAAGACTAACTATCAAAAGCAGAAATCAGGAAATCTTAATTCCAGCCACAATACAAAAGAATTAGAAATGAGTAACAAAAGGGATTGTCAAATAATTCATACATTTTCATTCACACAGACATTTTTAGCACCATTTTTAATAACTTTGGTTAAAGAGGCAATCAAAACAAATTATTTTGAAATATGTGACACACAAAACTTACAAGTGAAAACAAAATGTAGAGGAAAATTTAAAGGTTTATTTTTAAAAAGAAAGGGTAAAAATAACTCAAAAAATATAAAAAAAAAAAAGAATCTCAAAAAGTCCAATGAAAATAGAAGGAAAAGATGATCAAGGATAAAAACAGAAATCAACTCAATCATAAATAAGTGAGAGGAAAAAGTAGTTGTTCAGTAATATTCAAATCTTGTTCTTTGAAATGACCAATAAAATAAACAAAAATAATAAGTTTATATAGTTAGGAAAAAAGAGAGAAAAACAAAACAAAATAATGAATATAAAAATAAGAAAATGCATTGTAAATTTAGGGTTCAAAGTTTAATTTATGAGATATCATACATAATTTTATACTAATAAAGTTGATAACCTGTGTGAAATTGATGATTTTCTAGGAAAATAAAGTACCCTAGCACCGGCTCAATATGAAGTGGAGGATCTACATAAACAAACATTTGTAAAATATCAAAGATTTACTAATGAAAACAGCATTAGTTGAAACATTTTAATGTATAAACCCTGCCAAATTTTCAAGAAATAGACAGTTGCCATGAAACATCGATTATAAAACTACATAGAAACAGCTGAAAAGTTTTTTAACTTATACTATAAAGTTATATAGTTGTTTTCAAAGAACATATAAAACGTTGATGCCATAATGTAAAAGATTTAGAGTTGGCTTCATTAAAATTTAAATTTTCACTTTCCACATGTTTCCCAGGGCATTTTCTTAGTGGGCATTTTTTACTGTTCACAGTTGAACAGCATTCCATGAAAGTCAAACACCCACTCCCAGTTTTGGCAAATTAATTCTACTATCAGATTTGCTTTCAATGCAACATACAGAAAAACTAAAGGAAGCAAAAATAATACATGGCAGTTTGTGTTCTTGTATAATTCATAAATAATATGAGAAGCTCAATGGGAAAAAGCTGGGGGAACAAAGATGCATGCGTATTCGGAAAACAAGCAGAGAAGTAGGGAACCTGTCAGACTGGGGATTTAGCTCAGTGACAGAGCGCTTGCCTAGCAAGTGCAAGAAGCGCAGGCCCTGAGTTCGATCCCCAGCACCACGAAAAAGGAATCCAGGAGGATAGAAAATTAAGCAGGAAAAAAAAAAGAAGAAGAAGTAAGGAACCTGTCAACTGGAACATTACAGCAGGAAAAGAAGGTTGGAATAAGCAGAAAAGATCACTCACACCTGCAGTGGAAATGTGTGCATTTCTACTGCTCACACTTCCAGGTAATCCAAATGTAGGCCCTTCACTGCCCTGGAGATGTTTTATAGCTCTGCAAATTGGAGACAAATGATTCTTGCAAAATAGTTCTTGTATAAACATGAAAATAAATTCTGTCCAGTGGAGGTTTAATTGACTTCTTTCTTCCATTGTGCAAAAAAACTAGTTTTACTCCTTCATTTTCACATTTATTATTATTAATTTATTAATATCTTTATAATATGTCTGTTTGGATTATCCTTTTAACTGCTTGTAGTGTCTTCTAATTTCTCTCACTTAAAATGAGTCTACTTTTAAAAATTTTGAACTGTTCTCAATAAAGTTAACGCAATAAAGTTAGACAACTGAAAAAATATTCTTAGTGTTTTTAACAATGGAGAAATTTCCAGACTATAAAGACACCCATAAAAATGTGGAAAAAAAGATCAAAATCTATCTCAAAAATAAACAAATGTCTTGAATAGATGAAGCCACAAAAGAAGAAGTATAAATGTCCAATACACTTGAAAAGATGTATGTGTTATTTAGTTAGGAGGTCAAGCTGCTATAAAAAAGAGATCAAAAAAGATACAGGCTGAATAAAAATAGATGTGTATTTTCCTCTAGTGTAAGGTATGGGTTCTGCTCTATGAAGTGTGGTAGCCATTTGGACTGCAAGGGGGAAACTCTGCTATTCTTACTACATGACTTTAAAAATACTCAGGTTAAATGTTTCCAAATGTTGGAAAGAGGAAAAAAAGGAAGACCAAGGCAAATTCACACAACATTTCTACTCACATCTTACTGACCTAAGTCACAGGACCAAATCAAGTTGCAAAGGCAGCTGGGAAATGTAGTCTTTACTAAAAGGAAGAGGAGATACTAGAGGACAGTTAAAGATTCTACCATAGTGCAAATATGAATCAAATTAAAATAATAAAAAGCACTGGCAATCATATTGTCAAATATTTTTTACCTTTATCATATAAAAATCAGTAAGAATAAAGGAAATAGACACCCTGGTATACCATCAGAGAAGGTGTAAATTCAAGCCAGTTTGACAACATCTCTCAAACTTAACATATCTGCTACGTGAACTTGGAATTCTACACAAAGAGATTTACACATAGGAATTCTTTCGCTTGTTCTAAAAAGGAATACACAATAATATCCACTGCAGCATGTTTGTTATAGGAGAGGGATCTTACATGTCCATCAATATAGGAAATATTTTCAAATTCGGACATAATCTCTTCTGTAGCATATCAAACAGCTACAAATGAGACTAGTGGAGTACTAATACGAAACTAGCTCTAAGAGGTATTTTAAACTGAAAAGGTGAGGTACAGAATGACATACACATATTCTTGTTTTTAGAAAGACAAGAAATAACTGTGTGTGTACGTATATGTGTGTAGCAACCGAGGAATAAAACTGGAATTATATTCATGAAATAGTTAACAGTACTTTACCTCTGGCAGGGGTGAATGTGCTAGACGGAAGAGGAACTTTATTGCTCCCTCTCTACTTAACAATGATTTTAATAATTTACAGTAAGGATGTATTCGTTACTCTTCTGTATTTTTATACAAAACAAAGAAGAGAAACAGAATTGGGAGTTATGGTAAGGGGATGTCCCGATTTTAAAAAGTGCAGGAAAGTAATTCAGTGGTGGAATTAACGTTGATTCCTACCCCACCCCCTTTACTTTTTTTAATTTTCTGTAACAGGATTGATTTAATTCTGGAATGAAAACTTTTTTTATGCATCCCTGGGCTGAACAGTAAGCAAACTGAGCGCCTCGTATTTTTCCAACTTGCATCCTGAAGAGTAGCCAAGTTCTCTGCAAAAGAGGCTTGCGGACCTATGCGTCTTTTGGGGAAGGCATGAGGACACTTTGACTGCATTTTATAAGGGCCTCCACAGAACAGTGAAGGAAAGCTGCTGTTTCATCTTTTCAGAGTGCAATGATAAAAGGCTTTGGAGCTCCGCGAGGAAATGTTCTTGACAGTTTTAAGTGAAATTTAAAAATCAGGAAACAAAGGCTGGGGATTTAGCTCAGTGGTTAAAGTGCTTGCCTTGCAAGCCCAAGTCCCTGAGTTCGATCCCCGGCACCAAAAAAAAAAAAAAATCAGGAAACAAAATTGTAGACTCTACCTACAGATGGACAAAATTAACAAATGTAACTCCAAGAAAATGTTACTCACCAGTGTTCCTGAGGTGCAGTGATAGGGTTATGGATGGGCTTTTGTTTTGTTGCGTTGTATTTTCTTTGTTAATGTTTCCTTGAGTATTTGTTCTCAAAACAGACATGAAAAAACGAAGGGGAGTGGAAAAAAATAGGCAGAAAATAAATGGAAAACAAATTTCTGGGAATGGAAAGGTATTGTCTGTTACAAAAAAAACAGAAAAATTCTGATCAGTGGTTCCAGAAATTGCCTTTGTACAACTTGGAAATCTTTTTCAATCCCATATATATATATATACATCTCATTTCTATTAGAAATGTGGAATTAGGTAGGCATTTTCTTGGAATCAAATTTGGAGGCATGAGACCTAAAAAGGCTTTATAATCGCCTTTCCATAATGTACTCAAATTAACTGGATAATTGCATTCCCAAAGGAAATCTGTCCAACATTTCCATTTCTGAGGGGAATTGAAAAGCATAAAGCAGTCCATTCCTGAACAACAAAATTGTGTTGTTTTTAATCATTGAAAGTAACATCAATACAACAGGCAAACAATACCAAAAGTTATTCAAGAAAATGAATGGAATAACTTACCTAAAATAAACCACAAGAATTTGGAATACAGACAATCTTCTTTTATATAGGAAACCCTCTGAATCCCTAAAACACTCAGTAGAAAACCACCAACTCCCCCAGAGAGGTCATTCCCATGACACAGCTCAGGACCGTGCTGGTCTCCACGTGGAAGGTGAAATGTTCCTTTCCATACAGCACTGTCCCTTCCTGCCACTTTGCGAAGGAGCTGGCTCTCTCAGCATTTGTAGGTCTCCAAGAGGACAGAAAATACTTATTTCCCCCACAAATACACTACTCATAAATACCTGATGTTTATATTTTTTAAGGCCATGAGTTCAACCCCCAGCACCAAAAATGAAAACAGAATTATAGATTCCAGCAATAATTTTCCAACTCCGCAACCTCTGTTCCACTTCTCCGCCAACTACTAAACAATGCCATGTGCAGTTTACAGTCTTTAAAGCAGATTGCAAGCCATGTGACTGCTTTTAATTCCAAATCATCTTTAAATTTTACCAGGAAAATTTTCAAACATTGTTTGAAGTGTTTTGCTAACATTTATGCATATAACATCTACTGCATCTCCTCTAATTTAAAAACTATCAAAATAAGCAGCAACATGTTGCCTGATATATCTTTTTCTTAAAAAAAAAAAAAGACACTCTCTGCTTAAAATACAGCTTTGTGATCTTACTGGTCATTAGCCAATTCTTTCCATTTCTTTACCACTCACTCACAAACATGAATGCTAGTTTTACATAGGAATATTCTCAAGATAGCACACATCTTTATGAGCAACTTCCAAAAACAGCGGTAGAAATCTTTAAGAGGGGCCCACTAGGAGATGTTAGGCCATGGCAGGGGCATACTTTCAAAGGGGACTGTAGGATACCAGTCTCCTGTCTTTCCTCTTTCTGTCATTCATGTCCTGGACATGAGATAAATAGGATTTGCTCTGCCACATGCTGCTGCCATGATACGCTGCCTCACCACAAGCCCAAAGCACCAGGCCAGTTTATCCTGGGCAGGAACCTCTAAGACCTTGAGCCAAAATAAACCTTTCCTCTTATGAGTTGATCAGCTCAGGTATTTTGTTACAGTAATGGAAAGCCAACCAACACAATACTCCTCAAATTATTCTATAGATTCAATGCAATTCCTGTCAAAATTCCAAATTTTTTTTCTTTGCAGAAATTGACAGCTCATGCTAAAAATTCATATGCAAATTCAGGGAACCAGGATAGCCACAAGACTGTTATATCATAAGAACAAACTCAAAACTCATTACAGTAAGCAAGACAGTGTGGTACTGACATAGGAATAGGCTTATAGATCAGTGGAATAGAATTGATTGTCCATAAATAAAACCTCTCATCAATTGATTTTAGACAAAGATATCAAGACAGTTCAATGGGGAAAAATTGTCTTGACACATGATGCTATAAAAACTGCATATTCATATGCAGAGAATAAATTTGGATTTCTCTCTCACCATCATAATAAAAATCGTGTAGAATGAACCCTAAAACTAAATGTATAGATAAAGCTATAAAATTTTAGAAGAAAATGTAGAAGACAGTATTCATGACCTTCATCTAGGAAAAGGGTTCTTATACACAACATCAAAACACAAGCAAGAAAAAAAAAAACACACACACACACACAAGCAAGAAAGAAAAGCAAATTGGATTTTATAAAAATGTGAAACGTTTGGGCTTCAAAGGATACTAGAGTGTGTGCTTCACAGGAGATCATCAAGAAAGTGAAAAACAAACCAGAAAGTAGATGACATGGGCAAATTCTGCATCTAATAAGAGCTTTCATCTAGAATATGCAAAGAACCCTTAAAACTCAATAAATAAAAAGACAACCCAGTGAAAAAGTAGACAAAGGGTCTCTAGAGACATTATTCAAAACCAAAAACAAATGCCAATAAACAAATGAAAAGATGCTGTACAACATTAGCTATCAGAAAAAGGCAAAACAAAACTCTACTTCCTATTACTAGAATAGCTATAATCAAAAAGATGGATAATTACAACTTTGGGTAGATGAGAAGTTGGAACCTTCATCCAGTGCTGACTGGAATATAAAATGTTGCAACCACTTTGGAAAAGAGTCTGACAGTTTCTCTAAAGGAGAAACATTAAATTACCATATACCTGTCAATTCCAATCCTGATATATATCCAAGAAAAATGAGAACCTACAAAGAGTGCTTGATCAAAAGATGCAGTGAATGTTTAAACTTTAAAAAATTATTACAATGAAAGATCCATTGCCACCAATCCCCCTTAAGACACTCTCCCTTGCTTCTAATATACTTATCCCACCATTCTTGACACTTTGTGAAGCAGTTTTGGAATCTTCTTTTGTGTCTTTATAAGATGTGAATGTCGCTGCCGAGTGCCATCCAGTAGAAAGGTGGGCTCGTAAAAGCATTATGGTTATGTCTTCATCCATCTTATTCACCAGATTTGGCACTGTGAATCTTTTGGCTCTTCCCCAAAGTCAAAATGACCATGAAGAATTAATGTTTTGAATCAACTCAGGAGATCAAAGCAGCCATGACGGCACAACTAAAGTAACGATAAAGGACTATGGGCAATATTTACTGCAAAACCAGTGAGTGTGCACACATTGTCAAAACTCACTCAACACAGCACTAAAGATTCATTCACTTTATTGTTTGTAAATTACGTATCTATTGGGAAAAAAAAAAAACGGGCATAAGGAATCCCCACAAACACCAAAATACAGTTGGTGACGAAATCCTAATAATCACATCAGCACTGGCGCAGGGGAAGCAGAGGAAAGCAACGGGACATTTGATAAAGTCGAAGACAAGGGAGCCCCCAAATATCCCAGAGGTGTTGGGTACAAAGTGTAAGGAGCGAATATTTTGATGGCTGAAAGACCGTGCGTTACGCACCCCGCAGAGGGGTCCCCGGGGCGGTAAAAGGACACGAACTGTGCACACATTACAGGTTCTCAACATGGACCCACGCGGGCCGTCTTTAAGGACAGGAGCCCAAACCGCAGGGCAATGGCGGTGAAAAGAGAGCATATGCCGAGAGCCGAGGACCGAGCCACACCGCTGCAGCAAGCAGTCGCTGTATTTCTCAACGCGGCACTAAACAGAAGAGGGCGCTTTACCGAGGCGGGGAAGCACCCGGTACCACGCCTGCTCCCACAAGCGCTGGAAAACGGATTTGACATAGAACGGCGAAGTAAGTGCGCACATCAAAGGCACCATCACCATTCACCATCATTTTTAAAGTTATTATTTAAAAAGAAGAAATGAACAAAATAACATCCTTATAGGGACAACCGATCAATATTGAAATCTTCTATTTCAAAGTGAGCTAATTTTTTTTTTTTTTTAGACACAAAATCTTGTCCCTCTGCTGGTCTCAAACTTCTGGGCTCAAGTGTTCCTCCTGCCTCTGTCTCCTGAGTAGCTGTAACTATAATAAATGGCTCTGTGTGTGTGTGTGTGTGTGTGTGTGTGTGTGTGTGTGTGAGCGTATGTGCCTGTGTGCATTTTAGAGATTAAACTCAAGCTCTTACCCATGGTAGACAAGGGCTCTACCACTGAACCACATGCTTAGCCCTTTTTGAAAACTTGTCTCATTAAATTGCTCATGCTGGACGAGAACCTGTGATCCTTCTGAGTAGCTGGGAGTACAAACATGCACCATCAGAGCCAGCATTAATGGCATTTTTTAATGACGCAAAACATGAAAGAATTATGCAAATAAAAACTAAAACAATTCAGAAATGAGGTGACAGACAGGTCATCACTAAGAACCACGTAGTGATGGACCTGGGAGAGTGGTCAGACTGCATCCATAGCAAAAGTGCTTGGCCCAGAAGGCCGACAGAAGTCTGTCCTTGCTGTCTCTTGCTTTGTTCCCAGCCACAGACCCAGGAGTTGGGGCAGAGGACCTGAGCTAAGCAGCTGGTGTCATCGTCGTCAGGCCTTACGGACAGCTGGGCTGCATGCAGGGGCGCCCGTGCCCGTGGAAGCCGTCACGGCCTCTGGAAGAGGAAGTATCCAGCCCAAGTTTGCCTGAGCCGTGGTGTGCAGGGCTTTTTGTTGTTGTTTTTAAGCAAGGGACAGAAGGAAACTGTCCCAGATTCTGTCCTCCACGGAAAGGGAAGGGGCAGTGCTCAGAGGGACTCTAACCAGTCCCCACCCGGAGGAGCTGCTGGCACCAAGCAGGGGCGGACGGTGGGTGCATGACAGCCGCCTGCGCCCTGGGCTCTGAGCTCCGTTTAGGGTAGAGCACTGGGAGGAAGCGGCCCTGGAGCTGTTGCACCAACTTCTTGCTGTGGTCTTGACCATTTTAAGCAAGCAGCGTCGTGTGTGCCCTGCCATTTGCAGGCCATCCAAGAAGGTGTGGCGCTGGTGAAAGGCGGTTATAGCTTAATCTCACTTTCGATGATTCTCCTTCTTGCCTCCATCCCCAGAGCTTACAGCTTATGAGTTTGACTTTTTTCTTCTTCGCCCTTCCAGTCTTTATTTTTCAGCCCCTCTCAGCCCTGCAAATGTCTCACTGCTGTCCCTCTGATACATACTCTACACTCTGGTCCCCGCCCTGCCCCTATCCCCAGGCCATCCATCCCCTCCCTGTCCCCCTGGTGAGCTGGGGTGAGCCGCACAGACTGCTCCCCGTCTGATGCTTTAGAAATACCGCCCAACCCAACCCACTCACACTTAATTCAGGTGCGCATTATTGTCCAAAGAAAAACTTCTTTTCCTTCTTCGGAAATTTCACAGAACAGGGCTGGGTGCTGTTACAAGCTCAAGATGTGCCCTTCAAGTGAACCTGCCAATTAGGGTCACAGTACTTCTTGTTTGAGAAAAGATGCAAACAAAAAGCTTAAAAAAGAAGAAAAAAATGAAGTGATAATTAAGTAAAAATAAATAAGTAAATAAAGGAAAGGAAAAATAATTTCAGGAAGAAACATCCAACTAGAAGGGACACATAAGCAAATTTTCTCTCACCCCGCAGAGAAAATGAAGAAAGACTTTGAAATAGAAAAAAATCTATCCTGTCTGGTTCATAATGAGATTGGAAGTCATCATTTTGCCCTAACAAGTAAAAATCTGAAAAAGCAGAAAGTCAGGGGCTTTTTGTGGATTTGTCAGATAGTTAAGTCACAGGATAAACCCGCGTCCCCACTGACGAGAGAATAGAGAAAATCATAACTCACTAGAGCAGAAACCCACCAGCAGGGATCTGCGGAACCAGCACCAGGCTCAGAAAACATGCCCTGTGTGGATAAGTTACTGCAGGCTCAGTGTGATCAGGCTTGAGAGTTACAGATCCAGGAGGGCCTGCTTTTAGGGAGGGTACCCATACTTTTGTGATTTTTTACCTCCAGGAGCTCCACCAACTCATCTCAGTGAAGATAAGAAAAAAATCCCCTCAGGCTCCCAGTAGAGGAAGGACAAACATTAATGATAAGGGAAGAGGAAAGCAATGGTGTAATTTTGAAATATTCCAGAACATTCTGATTATAACAAGCCCTGCCCTCACATAAAATTATTTTACCAGAGCCTAACTGAATACAGTTTTATTGGAGCCTAACAAACCTGGGGAAAGTAAATATCCAAATCCAGCACCTTTCTAAACATCCTGTACCTAAAGAGGTACAACCGAAAAGCGTCTGTGTAGCATGCAACCCAATGGCCCAGGATCGCTGAAAGACAGACCTGATCGCAGGTCTCCCTGCCCGCCTCTGTCTCTTACCATCCATCGCTAAGGACCCACCTGGCTCAGCTCTTTTCACCCAGTACGTCAGGACTGGCATTCAACAGAAACATTGCAAGGCACACTACACAGCAGGAAAAAAAAAAAATTTGAAGAGACAGAGTAAGCACCAGAACCAGACTTAGAAGTGTTGGAATTACCAGACCATGCATTTAAAATAACTGCACTTTCATGTGCTAAAGAAACTAATGGCAAAAGTAGACAACATGCAAGAAAAGATGGGTAATATAAGCAAAGAGATAGAAATTCTAAGAAATACTAGGGTTCAAAATCACCATGAGACAAATGAAGACTGCCTTAAATGGATTTATTAGTAAACTGGACGTGGGTGAGGAGAAACGAGCCCTGAGCTCAAAGACAAATCAACAGAAATGTTCAAATATGAAAAGTGAAAAGATGAAAGAGTGGAGGGAAATGGAACGGGACGTGCAAGAACTGTGGGACAACTACAAGACACACGGAATGAGGATGTCAGAGGAGAAGAAAATGAGATAGAGATGGAAGAAACATTTGAAACAATAATAACTGAGCATTTCTTCCAAATTAATGTCTGACAGCAAACCGTGGATTCAAGAAGTTCCGAGAACACCAAGTAGAATAAATGCTCCTCCCTTCGCTAAAACTACACCGAGGCACATCACATACAAATTGCAGAAAGAGCAAGAAGAGGGGGAAAAACCTCGCCTATAAAGAATTATACCCAATTTCTCAAAAAACATGGAAGCAAAAACAGAATACAACAGAATAAAGTATTGTTGAGAGAAAAAAGAAAAACAATGACCTTGAATTCAGTGTCCTGGAAATTATCTTTCAAAAGTGAAAGAAAAATAAAGACATTCTAAGACAAACAAAAATTAAGGGAATTTGTTGCCAGCAAATTCGCTTTGCAAGAAATGTTAAGAGAAGTCGTTCAGCGAGAGGGAGATGACATAGGCTAGAATTCGGAATCTGTATGAAGAAAAAAGAGCATCAGAGAATGGATAAGTAAAGGTAAAATAAAAACTGGCTTTTTTATTCTTAACTGACACTACAGATACTATTGGTTTAATATAACAGTAACAATGCATTTGATAATTATAGCATGTCTATAAGTGAATGACAACGATGACACAAAAGAAGGAAAAATACAAATGTGCAGTCATTATAAAACACAGTATCCATGAAGTACTATAGATGTATTTGTAAGTGAACATGGATTGGTTCTAAATATATATTACAAACTGTAGAACTTCCACGAAAAAAATGTCTAATAGAGGGCTGGGGATTTAGCTCAGTGGTTAGAGTGCTTGCCTCGCAAGCATGAGGCCCTGAGTTCGATTCCCAGTACCAAAAAAAAAAAAAAAAGTCTAATAGAAGCTGGATGCACACCTGTAATCTCAGCACTCTCAGAGCCTGAGGCAGGAGAATCAAAAGTTCACACCCTGGTTAGGCAATTTAGCAATTTAGTGAGACCCTGCCTCAAAATAAAATATAAAAAGGAGACTTGGGGTGTAGCTCAGGAAGAAGGCTCTAGATTCGATTCCCATTATTGTAAAATAGACAAATATCTACTTAATATGCTGAGAAAGCAAAGAAAATGGAATCACAAATTTTCAATTAAAACTACAAAGGGAAGAAAAGAGTAAATGACAAAAAGAGGAATAAAGAACAAATGCAACAAATAGTGCACACATTAACTAACAAAGTGGGTATTAGCCCAACCATAGCATCCTCCCTTAGGCACCATTTCACTTTCTGTGGATTCGAAAGTATTAGTGGAAATTTCCCGAAATAAAGAATTTCCAAATTTTAAATTGTGCACTGCTCTGAGTGGTGTGAAGCAATCTTGCACTCTCTCCATCCTGCCTAGGACATGAATCACCCCTTTGTCTTCTGTATCCACACTGTATATACTACCCACCCATTAGGCACTCGGTCTTGGTTGTCACATTGACCATGGCAGTATTGCAGTGCCTGGGCTCAGGCATGAAGTCAATAGTAGTCTAACACTATGTCACAATGCTCACATCACTTACCTTGCTTCATCTCATCACATTGGTATTCTACACTATCACAAGAAGGGTGAGATTCCTACCTCAGTCCTTGACAGAGACTTTGTGTATGCTGCCATGACCTTGTCAAACCCAATATGTTTATCAGTAGCTTGAGACATGGTTGAAATAATTATTAAGTTTCTACATGACATAAAATCAGACCATAAAACTATAATACTTCAGTGGTCCCCAACACTGGAACCAAAGCTATATAACATATGATGAGAAGCTGGGCATAGTGGCACACACCTGTAATTCCAGCATTTAGGAGGCTGAAGCAGGAGGATTGCCACAAGTTCGAGGCCAGTCCGGGCTACTTAGTGAGTTCAAGACCAGTCTGGACTACCCAGCAAGACCCTGTCTCAAAAAGCTAAACAGAAACAAAAACAAGAAGGGTGAGCAGAGAAGGATAAGACAGAATACATTCACATAACTTTAATTACAGTATATTATTATTATAATGTTATATTTTACTGTTATTGTCATTGATCTCTTACTGTGCCTAATTTACAGATGTAATTTTATCATAGGTACATATGCATAGGAAAAACATGCACATAATGTTTGGTGCTATCTGCATTTTCAGACATCCACTGAGGATCTGGGAGTGTATCTTTCATGGCTAAGGGGGGGGCTGCTGCATAGCAATAATCACACTAAATGTCAATGGCCTAAATATACCAGTTAAAGACAGAGATTGTCAGAGATTATCAAAAAGGAGATTGACTTAACTATATGTTACGTGTAAGAAGCCCACTTTAATATCAAGACAAATATGAATTAAAAGAGTGGGTGGGTTTGCAGGTGATTTTCCAGATATGGCATCGAAATCACATACAACTAAAGCATATATAGCTAAATGGTACTACACCACCTCATCATGCTTTAAAATTCCTCTCTACCAAAGGAAACAAGCAAAAGATTGAAAGACAATATTTGCAAACATTTTTTGAACAAAGGGTTAATGCCCACAACATATAAAGAATTTTTATAACTCAACAACAATAAAACAATGTAAAATGGCCAAATGATTTGAACAGACATTTCTCCAAAGATTAAATATGAATATTCAACAAGTATATGAAAAGATGCTCACCATCAACTAATCCTTAGGAAAATGTGAATCTAAACCATGCTGAGATACCATCTCACATCCATTAGGATGTGTACTGTAAAAAAGAAGACAGAAAAATAACAATGTGGAGAAACTGGAGCCTCGTACACTCTTAGTGGGAATATTAAATTGTATAGCTACGATGAAAAATAGTATGATGGGTCCTCCAAAAATTAAAAATAGGCTTATCATATGATTTGGCAGACCTACTTCCAGACAAACACTAAAAAAAATTGAAAGCAAGATTATGAAGAGATATTTACATGAGCATTTTCATAGCAGTATTATTCATAATAGCCATGAGGTAGAAACAACCGAAATGTCCACCAATGAATGAAAAGATAAATGAGCTAGTCGAGATGGCTGAGATAGTAAAAGTGATTAAGTGGTTAAAATAGCAAATTTCGCCAAGTAGGATGGTGCACGCCTGTAATCCCAGCACTTGGAGGCTGAGGCAGGAGGATCACCATGGACTACATAAATGAGTTCAAGGCCAGACTGAATTACATAGCAAGATCCTGTCTCAAAAAACAAACAAAAAAGATGGTAAGTTCTATATTTTTATCAAAATTAAAAATAATTCGTAAGTAATAGAATGGCAAAAGAGATTCATGATAACACTAATGAAAAGAAAGCTAGAGAAGCTATATCATCAGACAGACTAGACTTTGGAGAAGGAAAAATTATAAAGAGGGGCATTACATAATGATGACGGGGTCAACTCTCCAAAAAGACAGGGTGATCTTTAATGTTTAAGTACCTAATAACAGACCACCAAAATACATAAAGTAAAGCAATGATAGAACTTTAAAAGGAAATAGATTCATCCACTAGTGTAGTTGAAGATTTAGAGACCCCTTTCTCAGTAGTGGACAGATCCAGCAAGCAGAAAATCAGTCAAGGCTGTTTAACTCAATGGGACCATCAAAAAACTGAAAATAATTGACATCTATAGACTATTCCATCTAACCGATTATGTATTATTCTCAGGCTCACTTGGGGCATTCACTTAGGCCACACGCTGGGCCAGAAAACACACCTTAAATAATTTTAAAAGTATAAATAATTCAGTATATGCTTTCAAACTACATGGAGCTGACAGGTATATGAAGATGAAATAACATATGTCTAAATAATATATTAGTAAAAGAAAAATCTCAAGAGAAAGTTTAAAATATTTTAGATTAAATAAAAACACAACTATCAAAATTTTGGGATACAGTGCAAGCAGTGCTTACAGAAAACTTTGTAGGACTGGTACTTACATTAGAAAAGAAATATCTAAATAAATCATCTAAGCTTCCATCTTTCTTAGAAGAACAAATTAAATCCATCACAGGGAGAAGAGAAAAACAATCAGAATTACAGCAGGTATCAATGAAACCGAAAATAGGAGCTCAATAGACAAAAATCGAGCCCAAAAGCTGGTTCACTGAAAGGATCAATAAAATTGATCAAGCTCTAAGGAAGAAGAGAAAAAACATAAGTGCTAATACCAGAAATGAAGGAGAAGATGTCACCACAGATCTCACCGACATTAACAAGATAAAAAAGAAATTCTGTGAACAATTACATCTACAAATTTGATAAGTAGAAGAAATGGATCAATTTTCTGAAAGACAATCTGCCAAAACTCATACAAGAAGAAATGTACAATTTGCATAAGTCTATATCTGTTAAATAAATCGAATCAACAATTAACATTCTTCCAAAGTGGAAATTACCCGGAACCAACGAGTTCGCTAGTGAATTCTACATTAAAGGAAGAAAATATACCATTTCTCTATAATTTCTTGTGAAAGACAGAAGCGGAGGGAATACTTCTTAACTCATGAGGTCAAAATTACACCAATCCTAAAACCAGACAAAGACATTACTGTATAAAAAAAATTCTTTTTTGGTTTTTTGAGATAGGGTCTTGCTACATAATTCAGGCTGGCCTCAAACTTGCAGGGATCCTCCTGTCTTGGGCTCCCAAGTTCTGGGATTACAGGCAAGTGCCACCACGCCTGGCTGTGAGAAAAATAAATTTTTTAAAACCACACATCAATATCTCCTATACAAAAATCCTAAACAAAGTATTAGCAAATCGAATCTAACCATGTATGAAAAGAATAATACACTGTAATTGAATGAGATTTATTCCAGGCATGCAGGGCTGGTTCAACATTCCAAAATAACATGATCCATCATATCAACAGGGTAAAGAAGAAAAATGACCACATAAGTAGATGCAGAAAAGGCATTTAACAAAGTCCAATACTCGCTTCTGATTTTAAAACTCAGCAAACTAGGAATATAGGGGAAATTCATCAACTTGGTAAAGAACATCTGTAAAAAGAACACTTACATTGTACTTACTGAGGATAAACTAAAAACTTCCCCACTAAACTCAGGAACAAGACAACGATGTCTGCATCATCTCTCCATTCCAGTGAATAAGAAAAAGAAAATAAAAGGTATCAATATTGGGAAGGAAGAAATATAACCATCTTTGTTCACAAATGGCATGACTGTCTCTGTTGAAAATTAAAAAAAAAAAATGACCAGGGGTTGGGGATTTGGCTTAGTGGTAGAACGCTAGCCTAGCAAGTACAAAAGCCCTGAGTTCGAGCCCCAGCACCCAAAGAAAAAAAGACCAAAGAAAGAAAAAGAAAAAGAAAAAAAAAACCTCCTGGAACGTGTGAGTGACAGACAGCAACAAGGATGGAAGATACAAAGTTAATATTAAAAAATCAGTTGGTCTAAATAACCCAGCATCAGCCATTGAAACTGAAGAGGTAATTAAAAACCTACCAACAAAGAAAAGCCCAGGTCCTGACGGTTTCACAGCTGAATTCTACAAGAAATTCAGAGATGATCTAATACCACTACTCCTCAAACTCTTAAAGAAATTGAAAGGGAAACAGTACTTCCAAATGCTGGAAGCAAGCATTACCCTGATACCAAACCAAAAAAAGAATCCAACCAAAAAAGAGAACTACAGGCCAATTTCCCTAATGAATACAGATGCAAAAATTCTCGAGAAGATACTGGCAAACAGAATTCAACGAATTATTAAGAAGATTATACACTACAACCAAGTAGGATTCATCCCAGGGATGCAGGGATGGTTCAAAATTCACAAATCAATAAATGCAATACACCATAGCAACAGAGTCAAAGACAAAAATCACACGATCATCTCAATAGATGCAGAAAAAGCATTAGACAAAATCCAACACCCATTCATGACAAAAAAAACCACCTTCAGAAATTAGAAATAAACAGTCTGTATCTCAATCTGATAAAAGCCAACAGCCAACATCACACTAAATGGTCACAAACTGAAAGCTTTCTCACTAAAATCTGGAACAAGACAAGGATGTCCACTATCACCACTTTTATTCAATATAGTTCTAGAAACATTTGCCAGAGCAATTATCCAGGAGAAAGAAATAAAAGGAATAAAGATAGGAAAGGAAGAAGTTAAACTATCATTATTTGCAGATGACATGATACTCTACATAGAAGACCCCAAAAACTCCACCAAAAAACTTCTAGATTTAATAACTGAATTCAGTTGTGTAGCTAGATACAAACTCAACACCCCAAAATCAATAGCATTCCTATATACAAATAACGAACTCACCGAGAAAGAAATTAGGGAAGATATACCTTTCACAATCACATCAAGAAAAATGAAATACTTAGTAATCGATCTAACAAAGCAAGTAAAAGATCTTTACATTGAAAACTACAGTACTCTAAAAAAGGAAATTGTAAGGGATGTCAGAAAATGGAAAGATATCCCATGTTCTTGGGTAGGAAGAACCAACATAGTGAAAATGGCCATACTTCCTAAATTGCTATACAGATTTGATGCAATTCCAATCAAAATACCAATAACATACTTCACAGAATTAGAGAAAGCAATCCTGAAATTCATCTGGAACCAGAAGAGGCCAAGAATAGCAAAAACAATCCTGGGCAACAGGGGCAAGGCAGGGGGCATCACAATCCCTTATGTGAAATTATACTATAAAGCTACTATGATAAAAACAGCATGGTGCTGGCGAAAAGACAGACCCGAGGATCAGCTGAACAGGCTAAAAGATACAGAAACAACTCCAAACACACTCAAATACCTCATCTTTGACAAAGGAGCCAAACCCCCTCACTGGAAGAAAGATAGCCTCTTTAAAGAATGGTGCTGGAAAAATTGGTTTGCCACATGCAGAAAACCAAAGCTAGATACATGTCTCTCACCATGTACTAAACTAAAATCAAACTGGATCAGAGATCTAAACATTAAAATGGAAGCACTAAATCTACTGGAGAATATAATAGGAAGAACTCTTGAAGACATAGGTGCAGGGAAAAATTTATGAACAGAACCCAGACTACACGGGAAATAATACAAAGAATCAATGCTTGGGACCACATCCTATTAAAAGGCTTTTGCACAGCAAAAGAAATCACCAATAGAGCAGGGCAAAAAGCCAGAGTGGGAAAAAACTTTTGCCAGCTGTCCCTCAGATAAAGGTCTAACATCTAGACTATATAAAGAACTCAAAAAATCAAACCCCCCAAATTTAAAGACCCAATCCAAAAGTGGGCAGCTGAAATGAATAAACATTTCTCAGATGAAGAAATAAAAATGGCAAATAAATATATGAAAAAATGTTCAACATCACTGGTCATTCAAGAGATGCAAATCAAAACACTAAGATCCCATCTCACTCCAGGAAGAACAGCTATTATCAGGAAATCAACCAATAACAAATGTTGGTGGGGTTGCGGGGAAAAAGGAACCCTCCTCCACTGTTGGTGGGAATGTAGGTTGGTCCAACGATTGTGGAAATCAGTGTGGAGACTCCTCAAAAAACTACGACTAGAGGTTCCATTTGACCCACTTATTCCTCTGCTTGGTATCTTCCCAGAAGAATTAAAAACATCGTACCATGGCGATATATGCACAACCATGTTTATAGCAGCACAATTTGTAATAGCTAAGTCTTGGAAACAACCCAAATGCCCAACAACTGATGAATGGCTAAAGAAGATGTAGTTTTTCTATACAATGTAGTACTACTCTGCCATAAAAAAAGATAAACTAGAGACATTTGTAGGTAAATGAATGCACCTTGAGACCATACTTTTAAGTGAAATAAATCAGACACTCATGAGTACATATCAAATTGTTTCTCTACTATGAGAAATCATAAGGGTAAATAAGGGCAAAGAGGTATAATAGATATTATGTAAAAGAAAGATAATAGTTAAAAGGGAGGAGAACTAGAAAGGGAGGAGGGGTAAAAGAAGGAAGGGAAAAAGAAAAGAAAGGAAAAAGGGGAAAAATAGAAAAATGTAAATAAACCTGCTGTAAATAGGAAAGGATGGGGGAATGGAAGGGAAGGGTGGGAAAAGAGTGGGGAAAACCGTCTGATATACCATATATCAAACTAACCATGATGAATGTGATCATTATGGACACAGTATACCAATACATGTTCTCAGTATATTAAAAAAAATTTAAAAAAATAAAAAGTCAACTGGTTTCTTGTATATGAGCAATGAAGCAGCAGAAACTCTGTACTTTCCACTCAATTCTACTGTGAACATGAAATTGCTCTAAAAATAGTCAATTTATAAAAGAAATTTAAAAAGTGATGAAAATCACTAAAGAGGAACTAACAAATATTGAAGATAAGCAAGAAAGATTCAATATGTAATTCTTCTCAAAGAAGAAAACTAAAGCAAGGGAATGGAGCAAGTACCAGAAACTGTAATATAAGAAAACTTTCTTGAGTTTTTAAAAAAAGCTTCTGAAATGACATTTTTAAAAAGCATACCAATCCAGCACTCAGGAGGCTCAGGAAGGAGAATCGCTTGAGCCCAGAAGTTCAGGACCAGCCTGCGCAACATTTAGACCCCAATACAGAAAAGCAATTTTTAAATAAGAAATGAAACAACATGCCATCTGCTTAAGAATATCAACACCAAATGACTCAACCTGTAAAATAGCCTAATGAAATTACTAGGCTTTGGGGGGGGGACAGAGAGGGAGAGACAGGGAGAGAGGGAGAGAGAGAGGGAAGGAGAGGGAGAGACAGATTCCTTTGGGCAGGTAGGCAAAGCAGTTAATGAGCAATGATATAAAGACAATTCCATTGTCATTATCATGAAGCATTTCTACACCAACTGTCCTACAGAAGCTAATGGAGAAGATATTTGAGACACTCAGAGAAAGAAAATATGAGCCAACGATTTCATAGGCAGGAAAACTGACATTCGAGTATAAAGAACATAGCTGTTATCAACATGCAAAAAATATAGGGCATATTGATCTTCTGGATAAATATACTAAATCAGCTTCAGCCAACAAAATGACTCAAGAAACATTTTGCATAAGGGCTGGTGGTAAGGAATAAACATGTAGTTATTTGTACAATGTATTAAATGAGGGCTAAAAGGAAAGGATTATACTATAGACAGTCTGCGAAGATGTGGAGTGTGTGTGTGTGTGTGTGTGAGTGTGTGTGTGTGTGTGTGTGTGTGAGATGATTTGGCATCGCCGAGGATTGAAGCCAGGGCCTTGGGCATGCTAGGCAAGTCTGTATCACTGAGCTACATTCCCCGCTCTGTAAACACATACTGTAACTTCCCTCAATAATAACATTGGTGGCGGTCACGTTACTATTATCATTCTGAGGGTATTTTGTGCGAATGTGGGATGAAGTAAATGCATAATTATGGCATATTTCTAATTCTGTCTTATGTCCTTAAGACTTCAGATTCTTGACGTGGAAGAGAGAAAGTTCAGATGTAATGTGGAAGAGTCTGAATTTCATAACTGTGGTTAGGAATTAGAAGTATCCATATGAACTTATGAAGTATTTAAAAGAAAAAATGCACACACAATATCGCAGCTCTGTTCACTAAAGGAACTTGAATACCATTAGCAAACTAATAGCATCGATCATCCCCAACACCCTGATTGTTGAAATAAGCATTTTCCTTTTAACAAAAACAAGGCTTGCTTCTTGGGAGAGATTGCTGTTTCCTATTTGGGGTCAGGAAATATAGATGAGCCTGGAACATCTAGACATGCTAGAAAAGAGGAAGCTATCAAGCTCCCAAGGGGCTAGACATACCTGGAGAAAACTTGGGGAGGCTCCCACCAACCAGAGATGGAACAGTTTGAGCCTCAATAAAGATCACTTCAACTGATTAAATTCTATCAATGAGTTAATAATTATATTAAAAATTATTTTTTAAAAAATGAATGAGTAACCTTGAGAGGATGATATGAAACCAATTCATTATCTTAAATGACGCATTTATTCTCCCTTCTCATATAAACTGTACCACGGGTAATCAAATAGTAATGAGGGTATGTGTCTCTTTATAATGAAGAAGAAATTAAAGAATTAGAATATCACCATTTTGTAATCCCCAATGAATTAATAAATTTGGGCACTTAGCATTAATGGCTGCTAACATCACAAAAAGAGAAACAATCAGATATTATGTGCCTCCCAGTGAAAGAACACATAGCACCATAGTCTTGCCCAGGTACTGAACCCAAGTCTAATCAGATCACTGAATCCAGCTGCCCATGCACTGGAAATCAAAATACCGGAACAATGTGTTGAACCACAGTTGGGCACCAGCAAAATCGACTGTTTTTAATTATACATCAAACAATACACTTCTTCAATAGATAAAATAAAAGGAAAAGAAAGGGGTGAAGAAAGATACCATATATTGAGAGGTCTAGAAGATGCATAATAATTTTTGAGTGGGCAAGACTAAACCACAGTGTCTAAAGATGTTCACCTAGATGATGAAATGACAAAATAATATGAGGAAGCAATCGCCATAAAATCCAGGATAAGGACCACTGCTTCTTATGAAAATGAAGCAACAGGGGCAAGATTTGCCCTCTGCCCCAAAAAACAAACATACGGGCTAAATATATGAAAGGGAAAAGACTCTGTTTTCAGACATAGGCTGTCTGGCTTACCAAAGAGTTACCCCTGAGAGTGGGGTAAGAAACAAATCATGTTCTCAAATTGCCCCAGCTTGCTGCATCTGTCCTGTCCCGGCCAGAACTCAGAGAAGACCCAACAGCCTCCCTGAGTTGAGGAGACAAAGCTGAAGTTTCAAGGAGCCGGATCACTTGAGTCCACAGCACAAGGTGCCAGAGAGAAGAGGGGCGCACAGAGACAGCACTGGGGGTGCAGAGGCCCCGCTGGCTCCTCATCGGCAGTGCACGCAGGGAACTGCCCAGACCCCTCCGGAGAAGCAGGGTGAATATTGTCAGGAACTTATACAGAACAGGAAAAGTCTCACCCGCCATAGTAGAAAACCTCTTAATTTATGAGGCACAGAATAAAGAAACAAAATCAGCCCTAGAACAAAAGCCACTCTGATCTCACTTAACAACTCTTAAAAGCAAGCCTCAAAATGATCAAATGGTTTCCAAGCAACTTAACTGCATCCCAGAAAGAAAATCAAGAATGTCTGCAGGAATGCAAACCATCCGGCACCCCACATGGTAAAATTCACAATGCCTGGATCCAATAAAACATTACCAGACGCGGAGAGGAGCGGTGAAATGCGACTGTTAACGAGGAGATGAAGAAATAACACAAATGACAGAATTAGTAGACAAGGGTGTAAAATAATTTTCATAATATGGTTTATATGTTTGGTAAAGTTTGTATGTTTGGCAAACGACACATTTGAAATTTTAAAAACATGGTAGGAAGAACAGCATATTACATGTTGCAAAAGAAAAGGTTAAGGGCTGGGGATTTAGCTCAGTGGTTAGAGTGCTTGCCTTGCAAGTACAAGGGCCTGAGTTCGATCCCCGGCACCAAAAACAAAACAAAACAAAACCCAAAAGGTTAGCGAATTTGAAACCATAGGAACAAAAATACAAAATAAAACACATAGAGAAAAATGGCGGAAAAAAAGAAAAGAAACTGAATGAGCAACGTGCCCCAGCAGCCTAAAAATGTGTAATCAGAGTGTGCAAAAGGAAGGCAGTGAGGCAAAATAATTTTTGAAGAAATAATAACTGAAAATTTTCCAAATATGATCAAAATTATTCAATCCTAAATTAAAGAGCTTAATAAACCCAAAGCACAAGAAACAAGAAGTAAAGTAAACCAAGGCATATCAAAATAAAACTACCTACCCCTAGCAATGAAAGTAAATCTTTTATGATGACAGAATGACAGAAATTAAAAAAAAAAAAAAAGGACTGACTCCTTGGTGCAAGTCAGTACAAGTCAGAAGTCAGTGAAACAATATTTTTAAAGTACTGAACACCATCCCCAACAAGAGCTTTGGGTACATAATATTACACCCGGCCCAAATATTACAAAAACAAAAGTGAAATAAAAACATTTTTTTCAAGCATATAAAAACTGAAATAATTTATTAGCTGTAGACCTTTACTTCAAAAAAATCAAAGGAAATCCTTCAGGTGGAAAGAAAACGACGACCGAATTTTGAAGCTGTATAACAGAATGAAGAAGGGGCTGTGGATTTAGCTCAGTGGTAGAGAGCTTGCCTAGCAAGCGCAAGGCCCTGAGTTCAATCCCCAGCATCCCACCCCCGCAAAATAGATAAGGATTCTTCCATCCAGGAAGCTGCTCCCTATCTAGATCTAGATTTAAAAAAAAAAAAAAAAAAAAGCAGAATGAAGAGCACCAAAAACAGTAAACATGCGGGTAAATAGAAAAGCATTTTTTCTTTCAAAAAAATCTTTAAAAGATAGTGGGCAGTTTAAAGCAAAAATGATAACTGTATTTTGAGTCTTATAATATATGTAGAATGATAAAATGTTAGGCAGGATAAAACCAAGAATAGTGATTACTCATGTGGGAAGTAAGGTGGTAGAGAGGGCCATGGGCAGACTAGGGAAACTTAGGAGGGGCGGGCAGGGTGAAATTTCTTTATTTTGGTGTTGGTGATAATCTGTGTGATAGTTCATGTTAATTCATATGTGTGCATTGTTTTCAATACAAAAGTTTTATTTTATAACAGAAAAATTTTGGGGGGTCACTGGGGCAGAAAAGTTTTAAAAGCAATAAAAAGGGAATCATTCCCTTTTTGTGAACTACATGGACGAAGGTAAGAAAAAAAAGACATAAAACAAAGCGTTAAAAGTAGCTACTTCATGGATGTTGAGAGTAAGGATGACTAATTTTCTATTTTTTCCAAAATACCTCTGATAAATATTACTTTTCTAATCAGGAAAAATAAGTAAAAACAAATATTTTGTATTGAATGGAAATACATTATCCATGAATTCTACCAGCGTTCTTTGAACTCATTTCACTGTCTTGCTTCTTTGCTTTGATCACATCAGTCTTGCCTGTTCTTGTCTAAACTGCTTTGTGGTACGTGCTAACAGCCAGAATGTAGTAACTGGTAGGAATTCAAAAATAAAATCCAAGTACACAACCAAATTAGAGGCAGCTAAAATTACATTTTTGGAGAAATTCTTGCTCTAATTAATAATAATTTTGACTGAGAGATGAGAAGTGAAGAACAGTAATCCCAAAGCCAGAGTTGACCATCTGCTATCCTGGGATTTCGTTAGGAGACTCCGGCATAGTTCATTGGATTTTGTGGTTGTTTTGTAAGCATGGAGTCTGAGACATTGTGTTTACAATGCTGTAGAAGATCCCTGAGTTGTAATATTCTAAACAGAAAAAGAGTGCCTCTAAATTTCATTTGACAGAAACCTTATGCCTGCATTAGCTGTACCCAAAACCAAGCACAAGCCTCAGTGAAGACTGCCACAAACCTTTAACATCATCAGAAGACTGATCTCAAGGGAAGGGCAGTCAGCACAAGGAAAATACTAAGTTTGACTAGAAATCCAAGGACCTGGGAAAGACATGACCTACTACAAAAATTAATTCCTCACAGAGCAAGCTGGAACGTAAAAAATACACTGTGAACATCTGCTGTTTGCAATGACTAGGGTTGAGTCAAGTTAAGATTAGCCACATAGAAGAGCAACCCTCTCGCGTTTCCCCAGAAAATACCTCACACATCCTAAAGATTAGCAAAGGGTTACAGTGCACTTCAAATGAAAAGGAAGGCCTTGTTTGATTGTTGATTTAGAAATATGGTAACAATCAGAAAAGGAGTTTATCATGTCAGGCACGCTCCTTTCTTTCATGATGGCAGAATTCAAAAATTAGAATTTTACCTCACCTTTGAGAAAGAGAACGGATGTTTAAATACTTTCAGAAGAAGCTTTGTGAGGTATTGATTCAACTTAATCAGAAATACTCTAGTCATTTTTGGGGCATGTAAATGTGAGCTAAAGGTTATCTGGACACTCATTCTGCTTGGACAATAGAAACATGTACCTGGGAAGATACACAGTTCATTCTTTTAAAAATTTGTTTTTAGAAAATCTGATGGGTGAACATTTGTTTCTTTGGGTTATGTTCTATAATGTCCCCAACATAATTTTTATTACAGATGACCATATGGGTTACCGAAGCAGACATGTACATCACTGCAACACCTTGTAGTAACATACGCAGGCCTTTAAACCGACACACAGATGTGTAACGTAGAACTGGAATCATTTCCTAGATGGAGGACCACTAGCAATAATCTTTAATGGTCCAGGGTCCCCAGGGGCACATTGAAAGCAGAATTCCTAGAGTTGCGTTTGGAATGAAACAACGCTTTGGAGCCGAGCAGACAGTACTGGCAGGTTCTCATCCACTTGCTCCTAATCTCAATGAGCAGCTGCTGCCATCGCCACTCTGCAGACATTGTTTTGAAAGTTCTCAAAGATCTTCATTG
>PVJO010001234.1:111293-182462 GCA_004026905.1 Hystrix cristata
AAAAAAAAAAAAAAAAAAAAAAAAAAAAAAGCTGGAAAAAAGGAACAACCAGAGAGAGGGGCCGCATGGTATGTTAAGAAAAATACTGGGCCTCTTGCCAAAACCTGACTCCAAGGACAGGCTGAGGTGACCTTGTACTGGTGAGAGAACTATCAGTAAAAATGGTCACGCTTCTAGGATCTACAAATACACCATAACATTCTAGGTAGTTCTACTTAACATGCTTCTTTGAAGAGGATTTCTTAATCCATTTAAGATGCTGTAACGAAGTGCCTCAGGCTGGGTCATTTATAAATGATAAAAACTTACTGCTCATTGTTCTGGAGCCTTGGAGGTCTAAGATCAAGGGGCCAGCCAATTCAGTAGTTCCTCATAGATGTGCCTTTCTTCACCTCTTCCTTCCTTCCATTCTTTCTTTCTTTCTTTCTTTCTTTCTTTCTTTCTTTCTTTTTTTCTTTCTTCCTTTCCTTTCTTTCTTTCTTTCCTTTCTTTTCTTCTTCTTTTTTTCAGTGGTGCTGGGGATTGAACCCAAGGCCCTCACATTAAGGTACATCCCCGGCCATTTTTTTTTTTTTGAGGCAGGGTCTTGCTGACCAAGTTGCCAAGGCTGGACTGAAACTTGCAATTCTCCCCAGAGTGCTGGGATTACAGGCATGTACCACCATGCTCCGCTCAGATATGCCTTCTTGATGGACCCCCATGTAGTGGAAGAGAAGACAAGCCCCCCCCCGCCTCTTTTAAAAAGGCACTAATCACCTCCTAAGGACCCCATCTTCTCAATAAGTGCATTGGGGTTAGGTTTCAACATATGAACAGGGGAAGGGTCAACAGTCACATCATAGCAAATATCTTTTGATGAAAATAAGGATATACAATAAAGAAATCAGGCCATATTAACTTCTCCACATAAAACACAACTGCACTAATGCTTACATTCTATCACTTCAAAGTTGATTTTGACTTTCAGTGTCATATGAAACGTATGATACATCAAACCTCATATACACATACACATACAGACATGCACAGGTCATCTGTGAAAGATTGGTACCAGAACCCCCAACAGACACCGAAATCCAAGGATGCCCAAATCCCCTACATCAAATGGTGTGTTATTTGTATATAGATCCCTCACAGCCTCCCATACTTTAAATCATCTCTAGATTATTGATACAACCTGATACAATGTAAGTGCTATGTCAGTTGTTGTTATACTATACTGTTTAGGTAATAACAACAAGAAAGAAAAAGATTTCTATGTATGTGTAGTACAGACAAAATTTTTTTCGAAATATTTTCCTTTTTGGGGGGCAGTGCTGGGGATCAAAATCATGGCCTTGTGCTTGCTAGGCAAGTGCTTTACCACTGAGCTAAATCCCCAACGATGATCACGTCCCTGGTGGTCCACTTCCAGCCTCTTCCTCCAGTCCTGCCTCCTGCCATCTCCACCTGCTGAAATCCCACAGAGCCCTCCACATTCACCCTAAATGCCATCTTCAACCCTCAAGAGGTTGGAGGAGGAGAAGGGTGACAGATGAAAGCCCAGGAGAAGTGCTGTCACTTGATGGTTTTAGCTTCTCAGGGCGGCAAGTGACATGGGAACTGCAGCCTGAAAATAAACACTATTGAGATTCGCCGGGACCGTCACTGGTACTAGGAGAGCGTACAAGCTCAGCCAGTGAGGTCTGAGCCAGAGGCGGGGACCATCTGCCCAGGCCACCACAGCAGGAGTCCCATGCTGGGCGGGCGCTTACACAGGAGGACATTACATCTCCTCTGTGATCCAAGCTGCATCGCGGCCAGGATTTCAAAACAGTGCATTTCAAGGTGAAGGCAAATTCTCTCTAAGGTATAGCTTGTGATTCTTACCTACCTGATATTGTCATAAATTTTTCATTAAAACATTAAACATTCTGTGAAAAAGTGAAGAGGAATAAAGAATCTTAGTAGTGGAAGAGCAAAGGCTTTGGAATTGGCCTACACATGGGTACAAATCCTGGTCTTAGGCAAGTACCTTAACCTCTGTAGGTCTTACTCTGCTCATCCATAAAGAGGGCTAAACAGACAGCATGTAAGGCATTGCAGTAAGGGATGTATGAGTTACTACATACAACATAGTGTAGCATGTGGCAAATAGTAGGCATGCAGTAAGGGCTTATTATTATGAGCATCAGTACTATAAAGTGCTTTGCAGTTGCTGACACATAGAAAAATTTAATAAATGGCAACTATTAATATTATTATAATACATGTAAGCTTACATATAAATAATGTTCATTTTAAAGATTCTCATTCTAGATTCATTTTAAAGCAAATATTTAACATAATAATTACAAAAGTATAATTTGGCATATTGCCCCCTCTTTATTAACCACTGATATCATTTTATGGGTAAAGAAACTAACGTTTGAAGAGATTCTATGACTTGCCCAAGATCAAGATACAGTGAAGGATCTGGGAGTAAAATTGAGTATTCTTTAAACTCATTTTTCTACTACAAATCAGGCAGATAAAAATGAAATAAATTGGAGGCGGGCCAACAGTTCACCTATTCACCCAAATGAGAGATGTGTTTCTTCCTCCACTGCTGGTCATTTCTGAGCCTTTTATTTCCCTCGTATGAAAAAAAAAAGGAATTTTTATTTGACATGCAATGACTTTTCCTCCAGTTAAACACAGCAGATTGAACACATACAATGGATTAGGCTGGACACAGTTCTATGTATACTGCCTTAAATAAGATGAAGGTATAAATCTCTCCCTCATTAAAAAGGAGTATTAGAAAGACAAATCTGACAAGATGTTCTACAATGTTGGGGACCCACATCCCTTCTCCCTTATTGCTCAGCATTCCTGGGGAATACACTCTTTTGCATGGTTAAGGTTGGTTTGCCACTAAGGCTATGTTCCAGGCAATAGGACAAGAGAAGAAGACATGCAACTTTCCTGTAAGAGGATGGTTGGGAAGTTACACACAGGTGTACAGAACCAACCAGGACTTAATGACACAGTCATATCTAGCTGCAAGGGAGTCTGGAAAGTACAGTCCTTATTCTGGCTCTCCAGCTAAATATGGAGGATTCTAATAAAAGAAAAAGACATTGAAAACTGGGTGACAATTAACCAACTCTTTTATCTATGTTTATTTCCACTGGCTCCCAAAACTCCACTAAAACAACAGTAAAGTTATTTAAAAACATAAGCCCTTAAGGGAAGAAAGAACATGAAAAATGATAGCAGATGAAAGACAGCAAAAATAATAATAGGATACAAATATTTTCAGACATGTAAATATTTTACCTCCCATAATCCTCTCTCAAGAACTTCCTAGAAAGAAATATGCTACACTGTGGTAGTCAGCTTTCCCCTGACTGTAACAAAATACTTGAGATTATCAATTTAAAAAGAGAAAAAACTTAGTTTGGCTCACAGTTTTAAAGGTTTCTATCTATAATTGGTTGGCTTTGTTGCTTTTAGGCTCGTGGCAATAAAGCACATCATGGCAGAGCATATGGCGGAACAAAGCCACTTGGTCATGGTTGGGACCCAAAACAAATAGTGAGGAAGAGACCAGGAACCATAATCCCTTTCAAGGGCATGCCCCCAATTACCTAATGTCCTCCCACTAGGTCCTCCCTCTTCCCAACAGCACCAAACTTGGAGCCAAGCTTTTAAAATGTGGGCTTTAGGGGGCCATTCCAGACTCAAACATGTGTCACCCACCAAAATGAGGAGATCCAACCAGAAAGAGGAAGACAGAAGATCTAGTACAAGAACGGGAAATTACCAAGAGTGTGGGAAAGGTAAGTTCAAAAAACACATATATAGCAGTCCTAGAGAGTAACCAGTAAGGCATGGAGAAGGAGGAAGAAGATGAATAAGAGGTAGAAAAGGAAGAGGAAAGAAAGATGAGGAGATGAAAAGCAGGAAGAGGGAAGAAAGATGAGGACGAACAGGAACACCAACTGCTAGACTGATTACCTACTTGGTTTGCCCCATTGAGAGGTGTTCTAGAGATCCGTAGTGAGCTTGGGGAATAAATTGTGTTCAGGCAGAAATCTTATGCAAACAACTTTCAACCACAGCAAGCTGGTGGGTTGCATTGCTTGGGGACGTCAGGCTGCTTGTGTGTTGGGAGAATGGCTCCATGTCTGACAGGAGGCACGCCGAGATGGCGAAGGCACCATGCGGGGCAGGAGGGCCAACAGGCTCCGTCCGGCCATCTCAAGAGACTTGTCCACAGGATGGGGGTCCTGGCAGTGCCCTCTCCGTCTTTGGCACCACTACTGGGGGCACTTTTGGGAAATAAAGTGGAGTGGTGCCTGGGCATCTTCAGGGTATCGGGAGGAAAGGGGCAGTCCTATTATACACAGAGCTGTAAGGCCAAGAGGCAAGATGTACTCAAAAAGGATTTCAGTGTCAACCATGTCCCCGGTTTGCCTCTCCTGGGAATTTCAACTTGCACCATGGGGATTTCTCCACAGCTGGATATGGGGATATTTTTCTGTGCAGCCCACTCTGAGATCTACATCCACTCTTCTGCCTGAGACCTCACAGATGGGAAGTGAATATGCCAGCTCAGAACTGGCTCCTGGGGGTTGAATATTTAGACTCCCCTAGAGCCCCTCAGAGAAGAGGGAAGACCTCTGTGCCTGAGGGAAGCGTGGGGGAAACTATGTGCTCAGGACACAGACGAAACCCTGAACTTTGGTTCCTTGAAGAGCAACTGGCTGCCTGTGGGACACACAGAGAGGCCCCTTAGACTGTCTACCTTTGTACCTTTTGATTTCTGTACTATTTCCAAGTGTTGTTTATGTTTTAAAATGTTTGGAAGCCAAGAATAAAAAAGCAAATAAATGAGATGGCATGGCTTAGCTCATTTTAAGAATGCTTCAAAGGCTAGGGGTACAACTCAGGGGTAGCACCACGCTGGGCAAGGCCCTGGGTTCAATCCCCAGTACCACCAAAAAAAAAAAAAAAAAGCCAAAATGTGAAAATCGGGGTTAATTTAAGAAAGATGTTCACTCCAGAAGACTGATTCCAAGGAGGAAGGAGAATTTCAAGTTCGGGTCTAGCCTGGGTGACTTATTGATTTAGCAAGAACCTATCTCAAAATAAAAAATGTGAAGTGGGCTGGAAGCCAGGCATGATATCATGTGCTTAGAATTCCAGCCCTCTAGGAGCCTGAGGCAGGAGGATCACCAGTTCCAGCCCAGCCCAGGCTACTGAGCAATTTAAAGACACCCTATCTCAAAACAGAAGCTGAAACAAGGGCTGAAGTTGTAGCTCAGTGCAAAGGCCCTGGCTTCATTCCCCAGCACAAGACAAAGACGAAAAGGAGCGGGGAGAGGGGAGGGGAGGGGAAGACAAGGGAGAGGACGGGAAGAAAGGGGAGAGGAGGGGAGGGGAGGAGAGAAAGAAGAGAAAGGAAGGAAAGGGAAGGGAAGAGGCAAGGAGGGGAGTGAGGGGAGGGGAAAGGAAAATAGGAGAGAAGGGACAGGGAGGGGAGGAGAGGGGAAGAAAGACATTTCATTGATAACTACTGACTCTTTCTTTTCTCAGTTTTTTGAGACAGGGTCTCACTCTGTAGTTCAGGCTGGTCTTGAACTCACTCTGTAGTCCAGTCTGGCCTTGAACTCGCAGCAATCCTCCTGCCTCAACCTCCCGAGTGCTGGGATTACAAGCAGGTACCACCATGCCCGGCACTACTGACTCTTGTTAACCACTTTTCATTGATAGTTTCAAAGTGATTTCTGCACCTGTCACCATACCCCAAGTTACCAGGTAGGTCGCAAGCCTTCAGAGAGAAGACAGCCTGAATTTTTGTACTTCTGTGACCCAGGTGAGTACATGTTCTTGGCAAGAACATGTACTTAAGAAGTTTTGGATCCGTTCAAAAATAAATATGTGTTCGATACATGCAGTTGATCTTTTATAAGGACACCAAGAATACCCAGTGGGGCAAGGATGGTCTCTTCGACAGACGATGCTGGGAAAACTGGATATCCACGTGCAAAAGAATGAAAGGATATTCCTATCGCATATGACCCACACAATTAACCTGAAATGGATTAAAGATTTAAATGTAAGATCTGAAATTTTAAAGCTCCCGGGAGAAAAGCTCTTTGATGTTGGGTTTGGCAATAATTTTTTTGTTTTGACACCAAAACACCAGGAACAAGTACGAAATGAAACAAATGGGACTACACCGAACTAGAGAACTTCTGCACAGCGAGGGAACAGCCAGCAAAATGAAAAGGCACCATGAAGAAGGGAAATGTTTCCAAACCACGTAGCTGATCGAGATCATATCCCAAATCTGTCAGGCACTCGTACAACTCAACAGCAAAAACAAGAACAAAACAACATTTAAAAAATTCAATTTAAAAATAGGCAAATGCCCTAAGTAGACTTTTTCTGAAGAAGAAGAAGATATAAAAATGGCCAACAAGTACATTAAAAAATGCTCCACAGGGGTTGGGGATTTAGCTCAGTGGTAGAGCGCTTGCCTAGCAAGCATGAGTACCTGAGTTCCCCAGCACCCAAAAATGAAAAAAGGTGCTCAGCGTCACTAATTCTCAGAGCAATGCAAATAAAAACCACAGTGAGCTATCACTCCACTGCGGTCAGGTCTACTAGCAAAAAGACAAGAAATAAGTGTTGCTGAGGGTGTGGGGAAAAGAGAACACTTGCTCACGGTCGGTAGGATGCAAACTGGCACAGCCATTGTGGAAACCAGCATGGTAGCCACTCAAAAAATTAAAACAGAACTTCCGTATGATCCAGCAATCCCACTTCTGGATCCATTTCTAAAAGAAACAGAAGGAGCTAAAAAATAATCTGCACATCCATGTTCACTGGAGCACGATTCACAATAGCCAAGACACCTAAGTATCTGTGGATGGACGAATGCATAAAGGAGAGGGATGTGCACATAGGATGGATTGCTATCGAGCCATAAAGGAGAAGGAAGTCCTACTATCTTCGACAACGTGCATAAGCTTTGAAGGCATCATGCTAAGTCAGTCAGAAAAGACAAATACTATATGATCTCATTCATGTGTAAAGTCTAAAAAAAAAGAAACAAACTCATAGAAACAGAGAGTAAAATGTTGTTACTAAGAGATCAGGAGTTGGGGGAAATGGGAAATGTTGGTCAGAGGGTACAAACTCCCAGTTACGCAAAAAATAAGTTCTAGGGAATGTAATGTACAGCATGATGATGATAGTTAACAATGCTATATTGAGTACTTGAAACTTGCTGGGCGAATGAATCTGAAATGATCTATACACACACACACACATACATACACACACACACACACCCCCCAAAGAAAAGGACAACTATACAAGGTGATGGGCATGTCAGTTAACTTGACTGGTAGTCATTTCAATCATATATTAAATATATATGATATCAAAGTATCACATTGTACACCTTAAACATGTACAATTTTATTTATCATTTAAATTCATAAATAAATATTCACCGTAGAGTCTACTTTGTGTGTGGGCAGCAAGGGAGGTAGAGATAGGAAGGACCCTTCTTTTCTATTTCTGTTTCACCCAGTCTAGAGTCCTCTATTCTTTTGGTGTTATTAGCAAGATCTACTTTCCAATGAGTACCATCAGTAGCATCTAGAGATCAAGTAACCAGGGATCCAAGAATGGTTCGCCCTCTTGTCCTCTAGAAAATAATCAAGGGCTTATGATCGACCCCATGGTTCTACCCCCACTCGATCAGGCAGTGAGCTCAGATGTGACCATGGGTCAATAAATGCTTTTATTGGGATTTTTTTCTCCAGAAAATAACATGTTTCTCATGCAACATTCTTAATAGACGCTATCTTAAATGGGCTCCACTTCTTGGCTTTGAGGTAATGAAAAATTAATTACCATACTTTACAAATAATAGTCTCCACTCACAATACTCCCTTAGAAGTAAATATATCATAAATTGTTACTGTAATACCAATGGCTGGTGGATTGGGCAGCCTGTCGTCCATAAATCCTTTTTCAACAAACATGCTATTTCTTCTAGGGGAACAAACAGATTTGTTTTAGATCAGAGAGTCAACTGACAGATGGCCTTTGTAAAAACACACCATTTGTATAAATAAATTATAGTTTTACTATGGTATTCCGCATTTGTGGACTTGGAAAGCCAGTGTCCCGATTCTTTAGAACTGGCCTGAACTGGTAAAAGCAATTTTGCTCAGGTGTGAGGTCACATTGCACAGATCTGCCGGCACAGATGCCGAAGTCCAAATTCTTTAGATGCTTGCTGCCACTTCCCATCACAACTGTCACAAAGAAGTCTGCCTGGAGATAACAGGATGATCTCCCAGACAGCATCACTGCGCCGAGCAAGACACCAACTGGCACGCTCCCCTTGGCCCGGGGTTCCGTTTCCATTAAACTTAACGACACCGTGTGCCTTATTTTCCTAACCAAAACTTTGCCTAATTGGAGCTGACAGTGTATTTGTCTTAAAGACCTGAAATGTTTCATTTTCCTATACAATACAGTTCATCAGTTAAATGCTAAACATTTGGTAGATTCCTTTAAAGTCCAGAGCAGCCTTAACTCCAAAACTACCACAGTCTCAGTCACTACCTATGTTAAAACTATACGCAAGTAACTTACACACCAGGTATTTACATATTCATGCGCAGAAGGATTTATACACAAGTACGCATCTACACACACACACACACACACACACGTGCACACTTTCTTCCCAGAATCAAAATTCACAACTTAGCATCCAAAAAGACAGATTTGTTACTGTTTCTCAGAACCAGGAGTAGTAAATTGTTTCTTTTGTTGGAAGATCAAATTATTCATTTCAGCCAGAGATGCTAAGAATGGGCTTTGTTGACATAACGATTGCATTTGTGTCCTTTCTTTAAGGACACACGCCCCTCCATAAATGATTATGATGTTAAAGCCATCAATTCTAATCAAAGAAATAAAAGTTTAACATTAATCATTTTCACTATTAAAAATATAGTAGCGTGGAAGATTTCCCATGTTTCTAGCTAAAAAAATTTAAATCAGATCAATTGTCTAGTATTTTTTCAGCTATAAGGTATTTTCAAAAGCTGTACTTATGCTTTAAAATGATGAGATATTGTTTAGCTTTCTGTTTGCATTCCTAACTTTAGACCCCCAAGTTTCTGTTTAGAGTTACGACAGTTGGTGGAATGAACAAAATATCCTGAGTTGCCTAAATTACATCCAAAGATGAACTTAAACCAGTGATGTCCATTTGTTTTTATGACCTGCCCAGGGAATCTCAGGTTACTTGAGGTCAGAAAGTCTCAAACAAAATTAGTCTGAATAAACATATTTTGCACATTTACACTTACATATACTAAATATAAACATATATCTATGTGCACACAGTCCTTCTGGAAGAGGCAGTTAGGAAATCAGTGGGTGTTACCAAGATCCAGAGGGGTAAAATGATCACAAATTATAGCATACATCACACACCGGGTTAGAGCTAATCAGGGAAAATGAAAGTCCACTGAATTGACAACATCATACATTGGATCATAAGAAATAAAAAAGGTCAGGGGGGAGCCAAAAAATCAATGAAGCTATTTTTAAATGGGTAATTTTGTGAATCAATCACTATCAAACCCACTAGAATATGAATCTGGCTGTATGGTTACTCGTTTGATCCTTTTCTTTTTTTTGTATCTATGCTGTGCTATATTCCTGTCTGTGAGTGGAGAGGCAATTCATCCTGCATCTCAATAAAATTTTACTAGACATCCCTGTTGCTAATGGAGGCAACTCAGAATCAATACATGTATTCATCGTGTTATCCACACATACAGGTCAAGGGTTAAGAAAATGTTTTCAATGCAGTTGTAATCAACCAAGCCTCCTGTAATTAGGCTGTTTGCTGACTCTCTAAATGTAGGTACTGGGAGGGGTCCAAGAGGCTTTCTATCTCATGACCAAGTGCAAAATTCCTTTGTTTAAAGCAAATGCACTTTCCTATCATCAGATTAAAGCAGTGAATAAGAGCACGAACCTGCTGCTTCCTAAGTCTCTGTGAGTGAGTTTCTCACCGGCTCTCTGCCTCAGTTTCTCTAACTGTAAAAAAGGAGAAATAGTGTTTACATCATAGAACTGTTTTGAGGATTAAATTAGTTAGGAAGGGTGAAGTGTTCAGTGCAATCCACATAGTAAGCATTTAATAAGCGTGTGCTCTTGTCATCATCGTTTATTACCTGACTTGTCAGAGGTTCCCTAGCTAGAGTTTGCTGCAGAACTCAAGATTACTGATGACCTTAGAATCGTGTTGACTACTTTTAATGTATCTTAATTATAAAATATTATCTTAGTGTTTTGATTTTTGCATGTTCAATGTTCAGTATTAAACATAAGTCATTTGACTCAATCTGCATATTAAGTAGTTGTGTAGTTGTCCTTTATACAACTCGAAAAGCTTGGAGTTGCTGGAGACTGTTTTGGTTGGGCCTGGAAATACACTGGAAAGTCCACCACTGATCATCCACATGACCTCACTGGGTGACAGCACCCACCTGAGTCCTGGATTTCCTACTCTGACATGAAGGGCTCGGAGCAGGTGCCCTCCAGGGTCCCTTCTGTGCTAAGAGCCAGAGTACTGTGAGGCCAAAAACCCTCCTCTGAGCTGTGACTGCACCATCTCCAGATGGTCCCTGATTACAATGGTGCAACTTACAATTTTTCAACTTTACAATGGTGCAGAAGCAATAAGCACTCAGTAGAAAATGTTCTTGAAATTTGGGTTTTGACCTTTTCCCAGACTAGCAATATGCAATACGATCCTCTCCCAAGACGCTGAGCAGCCAGCCAGGTGATCGCGACAGGAAATGATCAATACTCTACAGCAGACTGTGCTGCTGAGATGTTCAGGGGATTAGAGCCTTGTAGTCATATAATATTTTCAACTTGCAATGGGTGTGCGGGAGATAACCCCACTGTAAGGGTACAGAACATCTGTATTAGAAGGAACCACCCAGAATGAAGTGGGAAAATCCTAACAAATGTCTTAGACACAGCCTTCCTTGGGATAGCACATCACCAAATGCCAGGATGAAACTATTTTCATAAAATCCACATAAACCAGGCATGGTGGCACACATCTGCAATCCCAGCACTCAAAAGGCTGAGGCAGGAGGATTGACTTGAGTTCGAGGCCAGCCTGGGCTATATAGTGAGTTCAAGACCAGCCTCAACTACATAAGTGAGACTCTGTCTCAAAAAATATAAAAAATTTAAAATATAAAATTCACGTAAAAATTACTATAAATACCATTTTTATTGGAAAATTATAGATAATGTGAATCTAATATATACTGACAAATTATTCAACTATATCTCCGTCAGCATGGCTGATTGAGGGACAAAATAGGAATTTTTTAAAAGCACTTCTAGAGGGATCTGGAACTCTCTTGAAATGTTGGCCTGAACTTTATTTCTGGTGAAGAAATAAGAAAGAAGATAGGCACCTCCTCTGAGAATGAGAAAAGATACCACTCAGAGATGCCACGAGAGATCACCTGAAATCCTTTAAATACATGTCGTAGGAAAAGAAGGCTTTATCCTGCCTGGATTTCTGACCTGGTAAGTACCTCCCAAGACAAATAACAGTGAGGTGGTACAAAGCACAAAAGGCTTAGGAAGGCAAGTGAAAGAAGTTCCAGTTGCCTGAGACTGTGGGGTCCAAGAGAGTCGAGAAGCCATATGAAATTTAAAAAGTGATTTATTTACACCTGTAAGACACACGCAAGATTTGACGGAAAATCAGAGAGGAAGGCAGCTGATTTCTCAGCAAAAACACTCGTTTAAAATGCACATGTTCTAAATTTAAAGTGCTATCTATAAATGGCTGCCATGGCCATGATTAACTAGAACAGACCGGAGGGCATGGGTATTAGGTTCTCCCCATTCAAGTACTCAGGCTTTTGGTCACCCCCAAGCTCCTCCGTTGCCTAAATAGTTACAGGGTTATAGAGCAAATATACACAATATTGTCAAACGGCAACGGCTCTGAAAAGCATCCGTTTGGCCAGTGCTGGAGAATTTTGTTTTCACCCAGGTCTCTTTTTTGAAGAGCTCAAACCATTGCCTCTCAGAATCCTTGAATTCAAGGTGAAATGAAACATGGATGGTCCATTACAAGTTAGCATTTCCCACCGACATAAAGAAACTGCTATGACTGGCCTTCCCGCCATGAGCCCTGCCCCAAAATCTCACAATACAAAGGAGAGCGCTGGCTTCCGCTGGGGACAAGCAGCTCCTGAGCCCCACTGTCACACCTGGTATTGTCTGCCACACCCCCATACGAGTGTGTTTTCCAGAAACTAATAAAATTGGTCCCAAAGAAAATAGCTTCGTGCTAAGCTCTACCCCCATTGGGATATTACAAATGAACCTACTGCCAGCAGCCCAATTAGAAACAAAGCCCATGTACAGAGTCTTGTCCACCAGAATACACATCTGCTTTTCCAAGAATTACACCACAACAGACTGTGAATTCGTCTTAATTCACAGCAGAGTGGACAGGCATGGATACAAATTCTCAGTTCTTGTGGCTGTGGCCGCCCTCCGCTCTTTTCCCAGTGGTGGCCGCGAACAAGAATGTGTCCTGTGATTTCAGGCCATGAGAGAATTGCTCGCGTTCACCTTCTGAGGCTCTCCCAGAACCGCCAGATGAACACCCTGGCCTCCTTCTCCCACCAAAAGGTAGATCTGGCCAACGGGAGATGCTGGGTGGTGACCACGGTGCCTCCGCGCCCGACTCTGGGGAAAGCCTCGTCTCAGCGGGAGGCCCTGGGCCGTCCAGCGGATCCGCCAGCTAGCTAGGCGGGGGCCGCACGGTTCCATCTTTAATGCTCCTGAAGGACAATAGCTCATCAAGCCCCACCGAAAGCCCCGGACCCGTCGCGGCGCCTGGGCTGGCGGGGGATGAGGCTGAGCGACTCCTCCTAGAGGTGGTTATGTGGAGAAGGAGCAATCCCTTCTCCCTCCTCCTCCTCCCCCCGCTACTATCCGCGGCCCGGAGAACTGCCGCTTGCCGCCATTGACACGCACAGATAAAACCCAAAGAAAGGCAAAGAGTCCTGCCCGGCACCGGCGCGGCGCGGGCCGAACCTGCGCCCGGGGAGGGGCGCGCAGAGGGCACCGGGCGCGCGGAGCAGGCGGCGCAGCACCAGGTGAGCCCGCCATGGCGATGGCATTATTGTTTCGGGGCTCCGGGGCTGGGAACAAAACGCGCTGCCAGGGCAGTGCAGGGGCCGGAGAGCCACCCCCGCCGCTCCCCTCGCCCCCGCGGGCGCACCCCGATAGCCGAGCCGCCTCTGCAAATCGGAATAGTCCTAATGAGGATGAATCTGCCCAACTTGCTTCCCCGGGAAATAAAGGGGAGGGCTGCTGAAGGAGCGCTAACATTCCTGCGGCCGGCGAGGGGCCGGGGCTCCGTGGGCAACGCGGGAGCAGGAAGGAGGGAGGGTCCGCGGCGGGCCGGGCAGCCGGGCTGGAGGACGAGGGCTCCGGGGGACGCGGAGTGCGGGGCGCAGGAGCGGAGGGAGGCGCCGAGGGGCAGCGGGCGGGGGCCGCGCCAGGGCCGAGGGCGCCCGGCCGGGCCGCGCGGGGCCTGCCAGGTGCCCGGCGCTGCGGGCTGACAATGGAGGCCGGGGCGGCGGGGCGGCGGGGCGGCGGGGCGGCGGGCGGCGCCGGGCAAGGTCGGGCCGGGGACGCGCGGGCCGGGGGCTGCGGCGCGGCCGGGCGCTCCCTCCGGTTCCCTTTCCGGGGCGCCCGGTGCCGACGCGCGCTGCGCTCTCCCCGGGAAATGGCGGCCCCTCCGCGGCTCGCCCCGGCAGTCCGGCGTCGCGCTTTGCGCGGGAAAATAATAAATAATAATAACAGGAAAATGGGGAATAAAAGTAAAGTGGTTGCGGCGCGGGGAAGGGCTGCGCAGCAGGGTGCAGGGCGCGCAGTGGCGCGCGGGTGCGGCGGGTGGGGACCTGCCCTGCCTCCCCCGGCTCGCAGCCTGGCGCAGCCGGGTCCGCGCCTGGCCAGCCTGGAGGGTCTCTCCCGCGGGTGTCCTTCCCTGCCTTTCCTCGAGGGGGCGCCCTCAGCTGCTGCCCGCTTTGTTCCGGGCAACAATGGCCAAAGGGGTATTGGTCCCCCAAGGCCCAGATGAGCCTCCTTTTGCAAGAGTTTCACGTCGCTGATCGTTCGCTGGTTGAACTTGAGGACTGGTCATTGCTGGGGCTTTTTGACAACAGCCCCGAGGTGGATGAGGGCATCAAAATGGAGAAATGGGCTGAGTAACCAAAGCGCAAGTCCCCGTGCGTTTAAGGGGCGCAGTGGGCACCAGGCTCCGCAGCCTGATTGTGGGGCACTTCTCAAGGTACAGCGGCACTGGGCTGCCAGGCCAGCCTTGCCCAGCGCGGGGGGATTCAAGACGAAGGCCCACAGACCCCAGGAGGCCTAGGGGCTCTCAGTCCGCGGGGGCAGACGGCCCCAGACAGAACTGCACCCTCTCTGGGCTGCACGGCTGCTACTGAAACGGCTCGCTAGATGAGTGAAAAAGAAAACCTTATTAAGAGCAAGAATGTCTTCATTTACTTTGTCTTGAAACACAAGCTAAGCCACACATAATTCTCTATCTGTTCTTATTTAACCGAAAGTTATCTCTTACTCCTTTAACAAACTCTTCTTACATTCAGACTAATGTTCACAGCTCCAAAATTTGGCACCATGCTTGTGACTTTTAGAATTCCTTTAACCCAAGATTATCATGTAAATAAATGTAGGGACCGTCCAGCGGGGAAATTTCTCTTGAATCGCATAATTCGCATCTTCAGAACTGCTCTTTAGTTGTATCCAGATTTCCTCTTTATTTAGTGCCTAGTTTTGCTCACTAGAGGTGCCTCGCCTGGGTCCATTCATTGTCGGGCTTTAGATATTATTGATGTTTCAGAACTCTGTGAAGCATTTATCCCTGGATCCAGAGTGTCCCAGAGTGTCTCAGAGTGTCCCAGAGCCTCTCTGACCCTGCCCTCGCCATTCCATCTTGCCTGCTTCCCGGGCTTCCTGAGGTGCCTGGGCTGCTGCGCCCCAGCAGGTGGGACACCCCGCCAGCTGTTGTCTGCGACAACCACTTCTGTGTCTTCTGCCTCCCGCCAGCAAAGCAGGAGGTGAATTCTGTCCTAGGCGACTTTAAAAGAAAGATATCTGTAACTTGTTCAGGGGAGGGATGTACAAAAATTCAACCAACCTTCTCAAGAATGTTTTTCATTCTTAAGAAATAACCTCAGAGTTAGATGCGGTCTTGGTAAATGCTTTTCAAAAGTGTGTATTGCCCAGAGATAAGCAAAAAAGAAAGTGTGCTTAGAGGTCATTCAGCAAACATTCAGAGCTCCAGTTCTCCAGCACCTCTAGATGGAGGAACCAATGCAGATGTGAGGAAATCAGGGGCCTTTTCTCATTGAACTTACGATCCCCAGCCCGGGGAGATAAAAATAGAAATGCAGACAAAGTAAAGTGAAAAGTGAAGCTGACAAGCTTATAGGAAATCAGGCACTTTCCTATGCTACCAACAGGTGTATGAATATGGGCAATTTGAAGGACAGGTTGACACCGTTAAGTGAATAATGTGCACATTCTATGGCCCAGCAGTCTATTTCTTGGTATATATCCTAAAGAAGCAGGTACACTCATGGTCAGGTCATTGCTGAGTTTTGGTAGCTCCAAAATTAAAAAAAAAAAAAAAAAAACATATAGCCACAAGTAAACTCTGATACATCTCTCTTTTGGAATATTAGGCAGCAGTTAAAAAGAATAGAACATATATATTTGAAAGAGAGATCATCAAAATGTACTATGAATTTAAAAAAGACAAAGTATAAAGCAGTACATATTGTCTTGTAACTATTGATATAAAAACAAAATGAGCTGGGAGTAAGGGTGCACACCTGTAATCCCAGCTACTAGGGAGGCTGAACCAGGAGGATCTCAGGTTTGAGGGCAGCCTGAACAATATAGTGAAACTCTATCTCAAAATCAAAATTAAAAACTAAAATAAAATTTAAAAAACAAAAAGGGTCGGCGATGTAGCTGAGCAGTAGAATGCTTGTCTAGTATGCATCAAGCCCTGCTTTTGAGACCCAGTGCCATAGAAAAAAAGGAAGGAAGGAAGGAAAGGAGGAAGGGAGGGAGAGAGGAAGGGAAAGTTTCTATAAGTGAAAATGTCACATAAATGGACAGGAAAAAAAGGTGTAAAACAAGATATCTGCTAAAAGAGGCAAGAACTGGAGGTATTGTCAAGAAGATGCTTTTCTTTTTGTTTTTTGCAGTACAAGGGATGGAACCCAAGACCTCAGGCATGCTAGGCAAGCTGTCCATCACTGAGCTAAGGAATATATGAGCTAATGCATAAAAATCAGTGTATATGGCATATACTAGATGCACAGTAAGAGCTTTTTTTTTCTGGTTCTGGAATTGGACCCAGAGTGTTCACACTGAGCTACACCCCCAGCCATTTTTTAAATTTTATTTTGATACAGGGTCTCACTAAATTGCCCAGGCTGGCTTTGAATTTGAGATCCTCTTGCCTCTGCTTCCTAAGTAGCTGGGATTATAGGCCTGCGCCACTGCCCCTGGCCTACAAGAGTCCTTAAAGGAAGAGGATTTAGGACTGGAAGGGAAGAATAGAGCTGGGCTTCACAGAGCAGTAGCAGAAATTGGGTGAAGGGGCAAGGGAACAACACAGGTAGAGGAAGTTGATGTAGACACTGCTTTCTTCCCCTTTCTTCAGTGTAATTGTGTTGAGTCCTTGTGGCTGAGTGTACCAGCCTGCCCTACCAAGGTTTGGGTTCAAGGATGAATGAAAGGCACGCTCAGGATTTCTTTCATCGCTATGATTCGGCAGAAGTCTTAAATGAGATATTTACAATAAAGAAAAGAATGAGCCCATGAAGAAAGAAATTAATTCTAATAATGGCGTTGGAAGTTGGGGAGAGAGAGTATGCTTCAGCCTCCCAGAGGGCTGGGATTACAGGCGTGTGCCACCACACCTGGCTTGGAAGTGGTATTTTAAGAAGGAATATAGTAACAGTTTGAGGATAAAGCATTTTTTCTCCTGGGTACACACTGGGCTGTCTGTTAGGAGTTGGGTTAGAGGGAAAGAAGAGTATTTGAGAAAATAATTCATCCCCCTCCAAAAAAAATCACAGAAGGAACCTAAAAAAGCTTTTGAAGAAAAATATTTGAAGCTTGTTTCCTTCATGCATTCACCAATTTAAGGAATATTTATTTTTATTTTGTTTTTGAGATAGAGTCTCACTATGCAGTTCGGGCTAGACTGGAACTCACTGTGTAGCCCAAGCTGTCTTCAAACTCACAGCCATCCTCCTGCTTCAGCCTCTTAAGGAATATTTACTGAATGTCAGCTGTGTACCTGACACTCTGCTGGGTTCCTTGAGGGATAAAGCAGGGAACGCAGTGTAGGAAAAGCAGCCTCAGACCAAGGACCCAGAAATGGGAGCAGGGGGGCAGTAGGTGTGTCCTCACAGACTGGGTTCACACTCAGTCATCCCACACCCTCTGCTCCAGCCAAGGCACACCATTCATTGTGTATAAAGTAGGAAGGAAGGACTAATCCGCCCTGTTTTAGATTATGATTTAGTAAGATCCCATAGTCCAACATTGCAATAATTGCAACTCCCAGGCAGATGGATTCGGAGGCTGCAGGATTAGACTAAAACTAGGAGGGGCTCAGAAATGCCCAGCCCGAGGGAAAAGGAAAGCATTTACTGTCATGTAGCTGTAAATAATGTGGCTCTCAGAGTTTCCCTGGGCTTGAAATTTCATTTCCACCCCTTTAACACCAGCTCCTGAAATGGATGAGAAAAATCAAGGGGTGTCATCATACACGCAACTCCAAGTGCTATCGTATTATAGTAGTTGACTTTGAAATGGAGGAACAAATAGGAGTATGTATAAGAAAATGTTGGGAGAGCTGGATGTGGTGGCGCACGCCTGTAATCCCAGCACTTGGGAGGCTGAGGCAGGAGGATCATTGCAGTGCTCTTATACCCATCTTTCAGAAACAAAAAGAAAGGTTAAGCATGTGCCCGGCGTCAGCCGGTAAGGGACTCCAACACAGACAGCTTGACTCCGCACCCCTGCACCCTGTGTCCATGTAGTAAGAACCGGAACTACTAGCATTCCTGTGATTCTCAGACAGTGTTCATTTTAATATTAAAATTATAAAATGTGTACAAATTTTATTTAAAAACTCCTTATTTGCATCACTGTTTTCCCAACAAATGAAAGATAAAAAGTATCAGATTGATCCACATAACGCTGTACTTTAAACGGTCTTGTCACTAAGTATTAAATAAGATGAATTTGGTGGTTTGTGTGAAGCCCTTATTGTTCATTTATCCGTCTCACCATCCATCATACTTTGCCCGATTTATTTGACTGGCATTGCCAATTTGGACGTGGAAAAGAGGAAGTAATTCAAGTCAGAATTCTCGTGCTTTGACAGAAATGTGCGTGGAAACACACATTGACCACCAGCTGAGGGACCCGCTCCAGCCGATTCTGCGATGGCAGGAGAGTTAGCGACAGTGACTGTGTTTTTTAACCCCAAATGACAATGCATAGTCTGACCAAAGACTTGGGGTTTTTTCTCTTCTGGCTATGAGAGGCAGTCCTAATGATACAGTTTAGAGGCCTAAATTTGGGGTGTTTCCATGACAACAGGACAAAAATATAATAAGATCAAATCAGACTCCTCCTGGAACCCAGACCCCGCGTTGGCTGGGCTGACTCTCCCAATGGTCTGTGTACAGAATTTTCCAACTTGCGCCTTCAGCTGCCGTGGCTGCTCAATGACGCGTTAAAATTAAATAGTGGTGGTGACGGACAGAGAGGTAAATTCCAACAACTTAGACTGCATACAATGTAAACTTTCAGGTCACATGATAATTCATGGGGCTCCCCATCAGAGTAGTAGATTTCCAAATTGATCAGTCTTGCAGAATTTCAGTGAAGTAGTAATTGACTCAAGTGGGCCCCACAACCGATCAAGCAGGCTTTTCCCTGAGCTACCCTGTAGTCAACAGCGGAAATCGTTGTCATGGGTGGAGATCAGGCAGTTGTAGAAGCAAAATTAAGCAGAATTTTCAGGTCTAGTTTTTCTTTTGTGATTCTCATGGGCAATGAAATAGTGTATTCTAGGAACGATGTCCTGAGTGTGAGTGTGACTTACTCTTGCAGATTGTCGCATCTCTGAATGTTAAGTAACAGGCTGGGGCCAGAAGGGGTCACATGTGAGCCTCCTCATGCAACAGCAGCGCGTTTCCAACTGGGAAGGACCTGGGAGGTCAGCAGGTGTACAAGCCATCCAGGCTCCCACGCACCTCCCCTCCAGCCAGGACAGTTCTGCTCCCATCTGTGTTAGTTATTAGCAGCCCATAAACTTTCTTCAGGCCAAAGAAGAGTTCTGAAGAATCTACAGAGTTGCCTACAGGCCACACACAGCTGGTCAGTGCAGAGCTGGTGGCCCCACCTCAGCCCGCCACGCTGTCAGGCTTCACCCACGGAGGGCGCAATGCCGCGTGGCTCGTGCTGAGTAGCCCTCATAGGTGCCACTCTGGGTCCCACACATGCATAACCATGAGTGTCACTGCCTGTCCACAGCACGGAGCACAGCTGGGACAGAAGCCCCCAACCACTTGTCCCCACAGGGCAGCCTGGCCTGAGGCCTGAAGAAGGGAAAACGGTAGGGAGGCTCAGGCAGGGTGAGGGGTGGAAGAAGAGTCTAGAGCACCTGCCCCTGCTTGGAGTCATCTGTTGTTAGGGGCCGGACAGCAGACACCTGCCCGCCCGTGTGCACATTTACCCGGCACACCAATGTCCCCAGAAGCCCCTGGTACATCGGGAGCCCCCACCCAACCCTCATTCCTACTTCACCCAACTCCTCAGCTCAGCCGGCTCTGGCCTGGGGAGGCTGCTGGCTCCTGGCTGGAGACTCTCCGATTCCGAGGAAGCAGGAGAGTCAGCCCGCCGTTCCTATTCATCAGCTTTCAAAGAGCAAAATGACCAAAAAAGACCCGACTGGACCTGGTGAGGGTTATGTCTTTTTGTTTCATTTTCTATGAATAAATAGATTCAGGAAGACAAGCTGGTTCGTTTTGCGTTTGACTTTCTTTTTTTGGTGGTGCCGGGGATTGAACTCAGGCCCTTGTGCTTGCAAGGCAAGCACTCTAATCACTGAGCTAAATTCCCAGCCCCGATTTCTTTTGATACACGTTACTCACTCAGATTCAAAGAAAATAAAATTATTATCCCTTTCTCATCCAACTAGTACCCTAGGGGGCAAAACATATTTATATTAAAATAACATAAGGCTAGGAAAGAAGCTTTTCACTTCCGTAGAAAAACCGTAGGTCAGATGCGGCAGGCCACAGTAATCCCAGCACTTGGGAACTGAGACAGGAGAATCGCAGGTTCAAAGCCAGCAAGCCCTTGTCCCAAAAAATTTGTTTAAATAAATAAGTAAAAAGGGCTGGGAATGTAGCTCAGTGCAAAGGCCCTACGTTTGATTCCAGGTACCACCAAAAGAAAGAAAGAAAGAAAGAAAGAAAGAACCATAGATCAGATTCAACAACAACAACAAAACATGTTAAAAGGCCTCTGGTACTGAAGTGCTGGGCCCCACCCGCCCGTCTTCTCCTCAGCAGCTCGGGAACAACCTTGCAGGCCACACACTCTCCGTCTCTGAGTCACAAAGTGCAATCGAGCTTCTCGCTCTGCATGAATTGAAACACTTTTTAAAAAGGAAATGATTTGTTATCCGATAGTATAATTTAAAAAAATTGGATTAATGCTTGGTTCTCACGTTCATGGTTGGTTAATTCGGTTAATTTGATCTGAGTGTCATTTTGATGAAATTGCATTTGATATAGCTCTTTACATTATAAATTGTTAATGTGCTTTAACATATATGACGATAAAATTATTGACTATTCTCACTCACTTAAAGGTGACTGTGGAAGAAAATGGTTTGGAAAGTATTGCTTGTGCAATAATGATTTGCCCTTGGAGTTCATAAATGGAAGTGTAATAGAGCAAGTGATTTAGCTGGTATTACTGAAAATGGTTTTTACAGCTACAAAATAATGCTAACAAACTATTATTATTTTAATGCAATACTTAGGGTAACACACTAAAATATATTAGAATTCTATTACATGTGAAGCTGTCTAAGAGATTTGGTTCATACTCTTTAAAATATATTTCTCATATAGTTAATATATTTATATCGAATTCCCTTATGTCCTACTTAGTTTTATTTCATCTCATTTTATTCCCCCAAAAGATAGTTTTGAACTGATGGAGTAAAAATCCTTCCTTGCGGTGTCTACTTCATTTATCATAAATATTTACAATATAAAAGATTCTAAAGCACAATACCATAGATGAGGAAAATGGCATAGGTAGTAACAAAGAATAAATTGGATCAGTTTCCACAATTTTAAAACAGCACACAGATCCATTAGAGAATGACACTATAAATTTCATGTTCATGAATATGTCAGAAAACAGTATTTAAAGTTTTTAAAAAATTCATTCTCATATTAAAAAGCTGTAAGACCTCTTATTTCCAGATGCAAAGTAACATATATGAAAGCATTTAGATTTGTATACTTGTGAAGAGAATAAGCACAAAAGAGTGTTTTAAAATCGACTGCCTTGTAATTCTACATCGTCTGGCAAGACGGTCCCTCACTGTGGAAACTTGACGGTTACAGAACTGGTCATTTAAATCAGGATATCTAAATCAGGGTGCTGCTAGCTTCTAGTGGACCGCCTTGCCGATTGGCTGAGAGTTTGTCCTGGTCTTCGTTAGTTTACAAAAGTGAAAAATGCTGACAGGAGGCTGAGGCAGAAGGATCACAGAGAGATCTAGGCCAGCCTGAGCTACAGAGCAAGACCCTGTCTCAAAACACAAAACAAAACAAAACAAAACAAAACAAAAATGTTGAGAAGTTGCTTGAGGCATAAAAAATAGTTCATTTTTCATCGGCTCTTTATACTCGAAAGAGACCTGATTTGAATTAAAAGAAAACTCTTAAAAAAAAAAAAAAGAAGAAGAAAAGAAAACTCTCACTGTAAAGAATCCAGACTGTCTTTTTAAACTTTAAATATAGCTTCTATTTCTCACCAAAAGCAATTCATTCGATAAGGGCAAATGATTACAGTTTTTCCTTTCTTTCCTCTCCTTCCTTCTGGGGTTACAGTATAATATTAAATATTGTTTATGGGAATCCCATATGCTACAATTGTGCATATACAGCCACCCTGAGTTGGATTCCATTATATTAATGAGTCTTTCACATCTCTTGATACAAAATTTTATACTCTTAATTATCTCCAGGCCAGTTCATTTCCAATGGCTCACCTGCTGATAGAAGTGATTGTAATTTCTTAACGTGACATTATTACTCAGTTATAAGATAGTGGAGCTGTTTCTCCTGACCAGTATAGGCATTTCTAGGCTAATCTGTAAATGAGCTTTGCCAAGATTTAAATAAAAATGTCACTTTTGGTGTCCATTTCAAAATGATGGACTGAGCACGTGTGCTTTCCTTCGACCTCGTCCTCCAGACTCCGAAGAGATAATGATAAAGAGGCATAAGGGCAGTAACGACCAGGGTGCAGGGGCTGGTTGGTGTAGGTCGTCAGCAGATAGGTGATTTCAAGAAATTTCTAGAAGACTGAAATGACACAAGAACGTGTGTACACTGTCATACACTGTCGTGGGGAAGCCACAACTAAAAATGAATGGCAGAGATAACTGCCAGGAAAGTGAACAGGGTGACAAGTGGGGACTTCTTAAAGATCTGTCTCCTGGACAGCTAAGTGAATTGGCCTCTCGAACAATCAGCGGGGTTCTAACTAAAGAAATCTAGCAGTTAGAGGGCATCTCCCTCTAGAATTTCCAAGCCAGATGTGGCTCTATTAAATAAAGCTCCCCTTTCTGGCATTTGGGAGCACTCATTCTTCATGGGACACCCTAAGGTGACACCTGCTAATTTTCATGCCCTGCACACACACCCAGAGGCCCCAGGCAGGAAGTGTACACCCCAAATACTAGTTAGGGAAAGCTTTTCTTCTGTAATAATCCACCTTAACTCTTAAATACAATACATAGCCAAAGTTCACCAGACACTTGAGAAAGACGCGTGAAAGGGGAAGACGAAAATAAATAACTAGAACTGCCTGGATAAAACAAGTTAAAGAACAGACGGTAACTTTAACACCTAATTAGTTTCAAGGAGAGTCATAAAAGAACAGGATGCTATGAAAAAGGAACAATCAGAACAAGAAAGAGCTCTCAGAAATTTACAATATTACTAAAATCGGGTGTTGAAAAGAGTGAAAAAAGAAGAAAAAACATAAGAGCCTCAGAGGAGCCATTCAAGGAATCCAGCACCCGGCTTACAGGCTCGCCCGTCAGACAGGTAGAGGGAGACATAGGAGAGACAAAGGGATGGGAACTTGTCATGAGCCTTATGGGGGAAAAAGAAAAAAAACAAGTGGTAGCTACAAGTGGTAGAGCGCTTGCCTAGCAAGCAAAGCACAAGACCCTGAGTTCAATCCCCAGCGCCCAAAAAAACAAAAACAACAAACACCAAGTGATGAAAGGCTTGCGTTTTCAGACCAAACTGGCTTATTGCTGAGTGCTGAGCAGAATGAATGGGGTGGGAGTCAAGGGCATCGGCGATTTCAGATTGTTGAAACAAAATGATTTTGATGCCAACAATTATATGCCCTGCTGAATTATAACCCAAGATCATTCAGTTAACTCAGTTCTGTTCGTGTAAGAAAACAAAGTCTCGGGCTGGGGATTTAGCTCAGTGGTTAGAGTGCTTGCCTTGCAAGCATAAGGCCCCGAGTTCGATCCCCAGCTCCAAGCTCTCGATTGTTTCTGAAGAGTTACATACCAGCAAAATGAGAGAATCCAACAAAGGAAGTCACAGAGTCAAGGATGAGCAGGGAAGACGGATCCCAGGATGAATCCTGAGCGAAATAACCCCGTCCGAAGCACAGTGGCGCTCAGAAGGCTGTGGGGACGAGGTCTCTGAGAGGAACACAGTCCTCGCAGAGAATGGTATTGCATAGCTGAGTGATTTTGAGGATATGATGGTGGCACATATTTCTTCCATCAACAAGAACAAAGAAAAGTACAATCCATCCTTATTGCTTACTGGTCACATATTTGCAAATTTTCTTTCTGGCAGAACTTCATTTGTAACCCCAAAATTAATATTCTTGGCACAATCGCTGTCATCTAAGGACACCCACGTGTGCAAGGCAGCAAAATTTGTCTGTCCCACTGTGTGCCTTCCCAGCTAGGAGTAGACAAGGCCTACCACCACCGCCTCAGCTCCCGCACCACAGACAATTCCTCTTCACGGTCTGTTAGTGCCCTGTTTACTCACATTTTTGTGTTTTTCGTTGGTGTTCATTGTTGAAAATGGCCCCAAAGCACAGTGCTAAGGAGCTGCTAGAGTTCCTAAGCACAAGAAGACTGTGATGTGGCATATGGAGAAAACACGGGAGTTAGATAAGCTTCATTCAGGCTTGAGTTACAGTGCTGTCAACCGCTCAGCTCAATGTTAATGAACCAGCAATGTACATTAAATAACGTCCCTTTAAACAGAAACACACTCCTAACAAGGTTACGGGGCTGGGGGTGGAGCTCAGTGGAGAACATTTGCCTCACATGTGGGAGGCGTTGGGTTCCATCCCCAGCAAGGAAACACACACACACACACACGTGCGCGCACACACACGCACAGAGTTGTGTATGGATTGAGTGACCAAAATGTAACCAGAACCTAACCCTTCAGGAGAAGTAAGAAAAACTAAGCTGCGTTATACACATGTACCAACTCCCTATGAGGAGTGTTATCATTATGTATGGCAAACAGGTACTAAAAAAAAATCAAAAATTTTAAAAAGAACCTAACCTTTTATTGCCCCTAGAAGCAAAGGTTCTGTAGTCGTTAATTCTGTGTTTAAACTACTTTTAGAACATGCTTATGCCGCATGTAACAAGAAGCAACTGTAGTTAGTTGGAGAGGAAATGCTATAAGGAAATTATGGTCCCAATGGGAAGCCAGTGAAATGTGGAATGATTTTGAAAGAGGATCTATTCCTGAGGCTGAGACGCGGGAATCTGGTGCTGGATCACAGAGAAGGAAATGTGATGCCCACGGCCTACACACATCTGAAGGAAGTGACTTTGACAAAGCCTTAATTGCGTAAATGCCACCTCTCAGCATTTAATTTTCAAAATCTAGAGAAAAATGTGGACGATTTTGTTGTGATGATAGAACAAAGTATAAAATGTTAAGAAGCAGGACAATGAAAAGTACAAGAGATGGAGGTAGAAATAGGTGAAATGTGGAGAGGTGAGTCAGGGACAATGGAACAGTCGTATCCTGGTCCTCTACGATGAGGCCATGGGAGATGCCCAAAGTTGACAGAGCCAGAAACAGAGACAGAAATGTACTTTAGGGTTCCCAAGGCAGTCAGTAGAAGAAGTAAAAGTGAAAATGTAACTGTCCACCGTTGGAAATAGGAGGAGGAGGAGAGGTTAAATTCTCATCCTCCTTAGGTGCAGAGACTATGGGAATGTGAAAAGGGATGGAGAAGTAGAAGTATACGCCAGAGTTTAAAGGCAGCCACCAGAACTAAAAATAAAAATTGTTTTTATGCAGGGTGTGGTGGTACACATCTGCAATCCTAGCACTAGGAAGGCTGAGGCAGGAGGATCACCGTGAGTTTGAGGCCCGGCCTGGGCTACATAGTCAGTTCAAGGCCACCCTGAACTACATAGCAAGACCCTGTCTCAAAGAATTTTTTAAAAAAATTGTTACATGCAGTTGCCTCTAAACATGAGATCAGAAGTAGAAAAGGTATAATGGGAGACTGTTGCTTTTAATTTTATGCATTTCTGTACCTTTTGGGAGGGTTTGGCTATATGCAAGTAGTGTATTATTTAGATTCAAAGATAAACTCAAAAATTTTAAGTATCTTCTTTAACTTTACTTTCCTTGTTTCAAGGTGATCGTGAATAAAATATAACCACAGATATTCCCCAATTTATAATGGCATTATGTTCCAATACAACTGTCATGAGTTGAAAATGTCCTAAGTGAAAATCACATGGGATCCACGTAACCTACCAGCGTCCCACCTTAGCAGTGCAGCAGCCTCAGTGGTCGCCCTGGTGACGCGCAGCTCACTGGGAGCTTCAGCTCACAGCTAACTGGGAAAAGATCCAAACTCAGCTTTTCTCCGGCGCTGAAGATCAGCCCCGGGGCCTCCTGCACGCTGGGCAAGTGCTCTACCACTGAGCTCCACCCCCAGCGCGAACTCACAAAGTGAAGTATAGTTTCGACTGAATGCGTATTGCTTTCCTGCCGTCACAACTCGAGCCTCTGCAGGTCCAGGGCCTCTGTAGATGTTTAAGCTTGTGCCTGGGGGACCCAAACACCCAAATTCCTGGGCTTTCTCAGCTCACAGAGTACTTAACCTCTCAGTTCTGTGTTCTTGATGCCACTGAGGCAGGAAAAAAAACCAACTTCTTAAGTGGACCTAGCTTCTTTTGCAAAACATTTTGAAAGCATATGTCAGCAAAATCAAAATGTCCAGAAGGACCTTAAGGGCCGATTAGCCTCCTCCCTGTTGCACAGATGAGGCCCCAAGGCCCAGGCAAATGAGAGGGAGCTCATGTGGCCAGTTAGGCAGAAGTGGGATGTGCCAGGGCTTCCGGTCCCTGGTCTGGGCTGTTCCCACTCTAGCAAGATCCTGTGTTTGAGCACCACCACCCAGCTGGCAAGCGCGATGTGAGGACAGGGACCATTTAGCACTGCTGTGTGTGTGTCTGCTCCTCTAGGATGGTGCTGACAGACAGCAGGCACTCCGTGCATTTGCCAGTGTCCGGCCTCAGTTTCCTCAGTACCGTCACACCGATGGATAACATCATGAAATGCGGGAGGGTACCTCTGTAAGAGGATCAGTGAGCAGGAGCAGCCTCAGGCAGCAGGAACAGGGAGAACTCAAAAGCTATAAACATGCCACATTGTTTTGTCCCTGTATCTTATTGTCAAAGAGACATTTACTGGCGTGATGGCGCACACCTGCAATTCCAACACTCTGGGAGGCTGAGGTAGGAGGATCAAAATTTGAGCCCAGCCTGGGCAACTTAGCAAGACCCTATCTCAAAAGTAAAAAATATGGGAGGCTGAGGCAGGAGAGTCACCACAAGATCGACTTCTGGGCTCCATAGTAGTTCAAGACCAGCCTAAACTACATAGCGAGACCCTGTCTCAAAACACAAACAAACAAATGAAAATAAAAAATAAAATTTAAAAAAGACTGGGCACATAGTTCGGTGCAAAAGTCCCCGGATCAATCCCCAGTACTTAGGGTGGAGGCACTCTAAGGCTGTTTTTGCTTATATTTGACTAATGAATACCTACATTCTTTGGTGGCAGAATGACATATAAAATAAGAGAATAGTAAGTACATATAAGCATTTTAAAATAACATGTGAAGTATGTAATAAAATGCCCCAAACACCTCTCATTCACCTCAAGAATAGGAGTGTGTTGAGAATAGAGTTTGTGCCTAATTCCATGATTACTATAAGAAGACTTCCCAGTCATAAGAGAACTATCACACTCTCTAGAAAATTGAACTTTATGTTCACGCTTTCATCCAGATTAAATAAACCTCAGTTGTGGGTCTGTTTCCTAGTAGCCATGCATTCACTTTCTCCCCCCATAGCTCAGCCTCTTTCTTGCACATTTCCATTGCCATCCTGGCTGTTGGTTGAGATGACATAGTCGGAATGTGGAGTCGCTTCAGTGAATAGAAACAATTTCAGTTTATTTTGACGTTCTCGTTTTCCATCCCTCAAAGAATGTTGTTGCCCTGGAGCGGAGAGCTTTGGTTCATTAACACATTTCCTAGAAAATGTCTGTTTTCTTTACTTTGGTCCTATTTCTTTGTCCTTTGTAATTTACTTTTACTTATTCTGAATTATATTGCATTTTTTGGCCACAATATTGCCTCAACCAACGGTTCAAGCCCACCCAAGCTCTATTACAACTCCCTGGATTATTTTTAGCCTTACAAAGTCTGCGTCCAGGAAGATGTAGTGATTTTATCATCACTCAAAAGATAGCTTTCCTAAGTCACAGTGAATCATAGACCCGCGCCTCGGTGCGTGGCACAGAGGTCTCCTCTTTGTGCTGATGTGAAATTTCTCCCCCTAATCAATCTGGAGCGCCCATTCCAAGGAGCGGGAGCTTGGCTTACATTTCGGCTTCATTCGCTATGTCTGACTGCTCTGCAGAAGCATATGCAATAAAACTGGCCCTCTGGCCTGTTTCTGCTTTTAAGAATGCTACAGTATTGGAGAATTTAGAAAAGTATTTGCAGCTGAGAAATGCACATCAGCTCCAAATTCTGTCCGTCAAAGCTAACTATGTGCTGGGAGAGGTGGTGTACGCCTTTGTAATCCCAGCTTCTCTGGAGGCTGAGGCAGGAATCCTACTTGAGCCCAGGAGTTTGAGGCCCACCTGGCAACACAGCGAGACCAAGTCTCAAAAAATAAACCCAACACACACCCCTAAAACAATACAGATCTCTTCTCTGACAGTTGTGAGGTCCACAGTCAGGGTTAGCAGGCCCAAGTGAAGATGTTGGCAGGGTGGCAGTCTGTTTCTTCCTGTCTTCTCGGATCCCCTGTCTGTCTCTTACAAGGACCCAGTGATCACATTAGGCACCCAGATAATCCAGGGTGGTCGCCTCATCTCCAGATCCTTAACCTAACCACATTTGCCAAGTCCCTTTGTTGTATGAAGTAACATCTGCGGGTTCTGGGACGAGGAAGTGGACATTTCCGGGGACGATTGTTCAGCTTACCACAGGACCATGACCTCGCTCTCCATGATGGTTTCCTCTGACCTCTCAGGTCTGGCCAGCTCCATGGGGAGGGCTGTTTGCAGCCAGGCTTGTCACGGCAGTGTCCTAGGACAACGCCACTGTGCCCATGATGTTTCTAACCACCCTTTGTGAACTCTGCCTTCTTTCCTTCACAGCACTGTCTTGGTCACTGGCCGGGAGCCCAGTGTGTCAGCAAGCTGAGAGGGAAACTGAGGCAAGATGTCGGGCCGGAGCGGGAAGAAGAAAATGTCCAAGCTGTCCCGGTCAGCACGGGCCGGAGTTATCTTCCCAGTGGGGAGGCTCATGCGTTACTTGAAGAAAGGGACATTCAAGTACCGGATCAGCGTGGGCGCTCCCGTCTACATGGCAGCAGTGATCGAGTACCTGGCAGGTAATGCAGCCCCCAGAGGGCCGGGCAGTGATGCCACATCACCCTGTGCCTGGTTCAGGGACACTGTGGGTGGGGACAGGGTTTCACCTGGCCTGCGTGGTCATGGTCAGCATCTGCAAGCTTCTGGGAGAGCAGAGAGTGTAGAAAGAACAGAAGATCAATGTGGAGGACAGAGGACCCCAACCAAGGGACCCTTCTAGACCTGTCCCAAACAAGGTGTGTCTCATTTAAGCAAGCGCAGTACAGTCCCTGGGTTCTCGAACTTAATTCTTTCCACAGTTCTGGTTGCAAACCGAATTGGATGAGAAGTGAATCAAATTCAATGGTTAGGTCCAACGGTGACCTTATGGGGAAATTTGATTCGGTTCTTGTCCAATTCGATTTGTGCCCAGAACCATGGAAAGAATTAAATTCATGAAATTGTTTAGATGGGAAGGGAAACAAGGGAAGGGGGAGGGGGAAAGGAAGGGAGGAACAAGAAAAAAAAGAATAGAAGGAAAAAATAGAAACAAAGCTTTTGTAAATAAGGAGGGGAAGAGGGGTTGAAGTGAGGGGAGGGGAATGGGAAAAAAAGAAGCAGCAAGATATATCATGTACGGGTACAAATTCCCTATGATGAATGTTATTACGTATATCTAAAGTGTACCACTAAAATAAAATTTAAAAAAATAAAAGAAGAATTAAATCCATGAATCAAGGTACCACTGCACATAAACTATCCAGGATCCTAAAGAAAAGAAATTATTGGGAGAATTTTGTGAAAAGAGATCTTCACTTCACATCAAATTGCTCATTAAAGATCAGTTTTCCTTGCTGGGAGTGGTGGTGCACATCTATAATGCCAAAAATCGGGAGGCTGAGGCAGGGGGATTGTGAGCTCAAGTCCAGCCTGGTTTATATAGTGAAACAATCTAAAAAAGGAAAAAAAGAAAAAAATCAGTTTTCCTGGTATATGTAAACCAGGACTCAAGGTCCATAAGTAACATTTCTCTCCGCATAAAAGGCATCTTCCGGTAATTCCATAAAGGCTGATTTTGCCCCTCTTTACTGAGATGGTCCTCTGTTTGTATGGTACATAGTAAATAGTTTCCTTTTGGTTATAAAACTTATTTTTTCGCTGAAAGTTGACATTTTGTGTGTGTGTGTGTGTGTGTGTGTGTGTGTGTTTTCTTTATTTCTAGTTAGGGCTTTTGGGGGGGGGAGGGTCATTCTCTTATAGTTAAACAGAAACCAAAATTCATAATATTAAGGATGTTTTTAAAGAAACATATATAGAAATAAAATATATAAGAACTTGGCGTGGTGGCACACTGCTATAATTCCAGCACTCCAGAGGCTGAGGCAGGAGGATCTCTGCAAAATTGAGGCCAGCCTGGGCCACATAGTGAGTTCCAGGCCAGCCATGCACTTTTTGCTATACACTATACCCTGGTGTTTGTATAATGAAAACACTTAAGCATGTCTAGTATGCCCATTTGGCTAAAGTCTGAACTTCGGTGTGTATGCAAAATGTAGCCTTTTGTTTTTTGAGGGTATCTGTGGTTGCTGTTGTTGTTTTGAGATAGTGTCTTACTATGAACTTCAGGCTGGCCTTGAACTCACTATGCAGTCCAGGCTGTCCTCGAACTTGAAGCAGTCCTCCTGCGTCAGCCTCCTGAGTGCTGGGATTACAGGCCTGCATCACCATGCCCAGCTACAAAATGTGTCCTTTTGAACCACCGGCCTCTATTATTTGGTCATGTGTGTTAGGTGAGGAAGCTCAGGTTCTCTTCGTCTTTCTTTCCTTCTGCAGTCTTTGCTGAGTGCCTGTGTAGCAGGAAGTCCGTAGATGGTGAGGCCTGGGGACAGACCAGCCACTGATAGGATGGGTTGGCCGGAAAGGTGGGTGAAAGAGGGTGAGCCTGGAGATGCCCTGGCCATTGACACTGCTTCCCCAGCCACCTCAGCCCCCAGCACCGTCCCGGGTCACCTGCAAAGAAGGTGAGGTTGGCCTTCTAGGGCCCAGGCCTGCCCTCTCTGTGTCCTTTCCCGTCCTCTGTTCTCCCTCCGAGCTCAGGCTGGAGTTCAGAGGGCACAGGCTTGGCTCTTAGTTCACATCCGTGTTTCGCAATTTGCCGGCTCTGTTTACTGAATTAGTGGACGGACCTGGAGCATGGGAGGCGCTCAGTAAATGGTAGTTTGCCGGGCGTGGCGGTGCAGCCCTGTAATCTCAGCACTCTGGGAGGCTGAGGCAGAAGGAGCACAAGTTCGAATCCCCACCCTAGTTAACTTGGTGATTTAGTGAGACCCTGACTCAAAATTAGAAATGGCTGAGGATGTAGCTCAGTGTGAAGGCCTGAGCTCAATCTCAGGGGAAATTAAAAAAAAAGAAAAGAAATAAAAATAAATAAATAAAAGGACTTCTTCCTCCCTTCCCTCTGTTAGGAGCTGATAAAATCATTCTGGGCAAAGTATAAATGACTAATTCTGTGAAGGTGGTGTATTTTCAGGCTAAATTTGCATTTTAATGAGACAAGGAATTTAAATCCAAATTCCACTGATTTTAATCACATTAGGAATGGGAGGCCACACTGAGCATGTGAAGGGGGAGTCGTTTGCTATTTGAAGGGGTGTCAGTTGACTTTGCCGAAGGAAGAGAGTTCAAAGCGTAGAGGCTGCATGTTGCCCTTGAAAATGACCTCACATTCATGCAGCGAATCCTGACCGATGCCACCTTTGGATCAAGTCTTGAAGATATAGTAGAAAAACAGCAGCCTTGGTCCCCCTTGGTGGGGCACAGAGTCTGATGGGGACAGTGGTGCGTGTTGAGGGGAGTTCGAGGAAATCTGGGGAGCAGAGGTGGGGGAGGCGCCGCCCAGGTAGAGCGAAGGTCTTGAAGACCTAAACCGGGTTATTAGGCCTGGTTTTCCTCCAGGCATCAGTTGCAAACTCTGGTGCTTGTGTCCAACCCCTAGAGACTTGGGCTATGTACTGGGCATTGGGATTTTAAAAAACTGCGCCCAAATGATTCTGATGGGCAGCCAGGGTGGGAGATTAGCTGGATTCAGAAAGGCTGGTGAACTAGGCAGAGAGGGTCAGGAAGGTGTGGAGCGGGAGAGGGAGTTCTGGCACCCAGGCAGTGCTGGGAAATAGGAGACAAGGGAGGAGGGGGCAGGGAGGCACAGGCTGGATTCTTCGGGTCCTTGGACCTCGTGGGGGATGTGCACATCTATACAGATGGAGGTGGGGAGTGTTGAAGGCAGGACCTGGCTTTGGGGGAGCTTTAGGTGGCAAGGAGCAAGGTCAGCCTCCATGAGACCTGTGGGGGATGTTCAGGGTCTCTTTGGGTGCTGACTGAGGTAGAAGGTGCACAGAGGGGAAGATGCAAAGAAACAAACTGGGCGATGAGCTCTGTGAGATACTGGGTGGGCTGGCAGGGAGGGTGACTAGGTCGACACCTGGAGGCGGCCTGCGGGGCTCCACTGAGGGTGGGTGGCAGTAAGATGTGCAGGAGGCCGGGTGCCCAGGGGACTTGCGTGCAGCCAGGCTGGAGCCAGGAATCTGAACTCAGCTAGTGAAATGATCGCATGAAGAGTGTCAGCCCTGCTGGGTGAGAGTTAGAAACTGTGTGAGGATGACCCTCGCTGTCGCTAAGGACAGACCTCCTAGGTGCATCTGGCTGAAGGCACAGACATGCTGTGAAGGCCAGAGAGCGCAGCAAGGACCTGGCAGCCCAGGACCCAGCCCCCGAGAGTGATGCAAGAGTGCCCAGATTTCTGGGCCTGGCAGAGGGGAGAAGTAGCAAAGTGCCAAAGGAGAAAAGGCCGGAGTACAGGCCGCCACAGAACCATGGGGAGGGAGTAGGAGCAGACACTGGAAGAGGTCACACTGATAAAAACCAGACAAGGATAGCAGATCTACCACCTAAAGGTCACAGCGACCTTAGTGAGGAAAGCGTATTTTATTTTATGGTTTTTGTTTATAGCAGTACTGGGGACTGAACCCAGGGCATTTACACTGAGCTACATCCCTTTTTTTTTGTTTTTTTATTATTTGAGATCCTCCTGTCTCAGCCTTCGAGAGCAATGGAATTACAGGCGTGTGCCTCCACATTTAGCTTAATGTTACGTATTTGAACCCAACTCTGATACCTGACCGGGGTGACTACTATTAAAAAGAAAATAACAAAAAGACTCAGTGTGAGTGAGACTGTGGATAATTTGATGGTTTCTCAAAAAGTTAACCTAAATCAGACGTGGTGGCACATACCTGTAATCCCAACACTCTAGAAGGGTGAAAAGTTGGAGCTCAGCCTGAGCAATTTATCAAGCCCCTGTCTCAAAATAAAAAATAAAAAAGGAGCCAGGTGTGGTGGTGTACACCTTTAATCCCAGCGCTTCAGAGGCTGAGGCATGAGGATCACTGCAAATTTGAGGCCAGTTTGGGCTACATAGTGAGTTCAAAGCCAGTTTGAACTACATAGCAAGACCCAATCTTGAAAATTAGAATGATTTATAAAATATGTTTTTTTAATGTAAATTCTCCCACAGTTTCTTGTAAATAAATCAAACACCTTATTCTGAGACGAGGGCTTTGGGCCCCTCCAGACCATCGAAGGGACATCCAGCACCAATGACGCATGGTCCCTGCAGGGTGGGGAGAGGCGGAATCCTGGGACTGGGAGCTTGCCAGGCCCCCAGGGAACATGCTCACACCAGAGTCCCCCACGGGGACATTGGCATCTCGCAGACACCCTCCTCTTACTGGCAGGCACAGCTCGATGATGGTAGCGCTGGGCCCCTGTCTGTCGCCCAGATCCCTGAGGCTGACCGCACCCTTCCTCTTGCGTGGACTGTCCCTCTCGGACGTCCTGGGAGCTGCCCCAGCCACCTCCTCTCATCCTCTTGCCTGTGGTTTCTAGAGGTCACTGCCCCTGGAGAGCGACATGGGCACAGGAAGGGCCAGCGAGAGGAGGTGAGGAGCCCCGGCCAGAGGAGCTGCACGGGTCTCCAGCGACACTGCCTCGCCTGATGCCAGCCCCAGGGCCGCACACCAGCCTGAAGCTAGAGTGCGCAGTGTCCATCCCAAGTGGCGGGGAGGTCCCTTCACCCAGCAGCACTCTGCACGCGACACTTCAGCCTCCTGGTCTCTGTAACATATCTTAACGAGGTGCACGGTCCTAAATTGGGACTGCTGAGTGTGGCGGGCCACACCTGGAATCCCAGCTGCCTCAGAGGCCGAGGCAGGGGGATAGCAAGTTCAAGGCCAGCATAGGCAACATTTTGCGACTCTGTCTCGAAATAAAATAAAAAGGGCTGGGGATGTAGCTCAGTACTAGACCACTTGGCTAGCATGTGTGAGGCCCTGGGTTCAATCCTCAGTACATAAAAAATAAAAATAAAAAATAGTGGTGAATTTCAAGTCACCTCATTAAATTGTGAAACCCATCACTTACCATTCTAGATAACTGAGTCTCTTCACTTAACACCAAGCATTTTCTTATCTAAACATTTTGTTTATCATATTTATGTTTTGCAAAGATGACTTTGGCAGCCAGGGCCCATATGTATGGTTGTACAGGTTGTACATTACACAGGGATACACATTTAAGGGAATATCATTCACATCGCAGACTACAAAGATTTGTGTTTGTTATGAGCATTTCCGGCAGGTGGCAGGAAAGCGCCTTTTGGAAGGGCCTGACTCTGGAGGAGGACAAAACTAGGGATGGGAAAGTCGTCTAGACAGCCGTTCTAGCTACCTGGTCTGGAAGAGAGGAGACGCTTAACTCTGGTAATGGAGGAGGAAAGGTGTCTGCGACCGAGGAGACGGATGAGACGGGGTGGAGCCCTTGTGGTGATGGGGAGGGGCAAGGGTGGCAGGAAGGAGGAGTAGGACGCTACCGACTGCCTGGTCTCTGGTAGCAGCCAGGTCCCAAGAGTGATGGGCAGAGCAGGTTGGGGTGTGTTGAATTTGACCCCCTGTCCAGGTGACACCATGGTGGAGCAGGAGGGAAAGTGACAGTCACAGGCAGGTGGGTGGGAGCCAGGCCCATGCATTAGATGGGACTCCCAGAAAGCTGCAGAGTGCCTGCTTCATGGGCCAGTGGACAGGGAAGGAACAGAGTCTAAAGGACACTCCATGTCCCCTGTCCTAAACCTACATTTAATGTTTTCCCATCTGAGGGCTGGAAAGTTCAGTATTGGTTTAAATTTTCTATAAAATGAAAGACACAGCTGGACATGGTAGCACACACCTGTAATCCCAGCACTCAGGAGGCTGAGGCAGGAGGATCACTGCAAGTTCGAGGTCAGCCTGGGCAATATAGTGAGTTCAAAGACAGCCTGAAACACATAGTGAGACCCCCATCTCAAAAAAAAAAAAAGAAAAGAAAGAAAGACATAGATGCTCCCAAAATAATGTGCTTGAGCTTTACAACAGTCCTTTGGCCCAAGATGTTTTTGTGACCCCTCAGCCAGGTCCCAGATGATCACTGGTGCTGGGAGTGACGTCCAAAATGAGGGGCCTGCTGCAGAAGCCAATGGGCTTGCACACATGTCTCAGTGGTAAAACCAGTTTGTATAAATCCATTTTCCTTGATCACCAGGATAAGGATTCTTTTGTCCCCAGGATCAATAAAATCACTCTCAAGAATGTAGCAAACTTTTATCCTTCCTGTGGACCGAATAACGTTCGACTGATTTACCGTTAATATTATTTCAGACACATAAATGGTGGCCCTGTCCTAAGGACATCCCAACCGAAAATCCAAAAGGCATGAAAAGGATTTGATCTAGGGTTTCTACGTGTGATACTGAGAAGGATTTGTTTGTTGTCTTTGTTTTTGGTGTCTGGGTGTGTGTTGTCTGTTTTGTTTTTGTTGTTGGTTGCTTTGTTTTTTGAGCCGAGGTCCCATCCAGGCTGGCCTCAAACTCACAATCCTCCTGCCTCAGCCCCCTGAGTCCTGAGATTACAGGTGTGCATCACCACGCCCAGTAAGAAGTTTTTAAAGAAGAGAAAGCCTTATTACTGCTTTTGCACTGGAGTACACAATCGAAGTTTTCTTGCTCACACAATATTTCGACGGGGTTATTTCAAGAGCCTAATGGCGCATTCTCTGAGCCCCACCTGCGGGGCCTGCCCTGTGTCCTCAACGGCTGCCTTTTAGTCTCTCCCTGAGTTGCCTTCGATTCCTGCAACTTCACGGTCTGTGGACCTAAAGTCTGTCCTCTGCCCAGCCAGAGACAACCTGAGCTTCCTCAGGGGCTTCCCCGGAACCCTCCCCTTCGAGGCGGGGTTATCGCGATGGCCTGCGGGAGGGTGCTGGCTTCCTGCTATGACTGCAACTACAAAGAGGCAGGACAGGATGGTCAGAGGTGCTAAATTCAGTTCGATGGCTCGGAAACTTTAAATGAGGTTGATCCTCCCTCCCATCTGGAGAAGGGTGAGCGGAGTGCTCCCTCCACCCAGGTGCGGACCCCGAAAACAACACAACCTGCTTTGTGGTGCCCAATGGGAAGGAGCCCGCGTGGTAACCCACGGTCCCCAGAGAGCCTGTCTGGGAGGGCCGTGTCGCTACGTTGCCTCTCGCTGTGCTTTTTTTGGGGCAGCAACCTGAATGCGTCAAACCAAGTTATCTACCACGGCATTAATTTCAAAACCTCTGTCCCATTGTCCCCAAAAGGCACTCATACTTCTCCAACTGTGATGCCCCAATTTTCAATGCAGAAAACACGGTCACTGGATAAGTAAGTTGTTGGTAAACACAATATTCATTGCTTAATAATCGGGGAAGGATGTGGAAATGAATTCGCAGTGATTTAGCACTTTTCATTATGGAAATGCCACATAAATATTTAAGTCTAATGTTTATTTTATTCTAATTTTTTGTTAATCACATTTGCTTAGTTAATATGGCATACTTATGCCTAGCTTTTATTATTGCCATAGATTTCGTGAATGATGGCAATTTCATGTGCTGTTTTATTTGAAATTAGGTTGATTGTAAAGCCTCATACAGAATTGCCTGTTAATTTTAGGACTGAGTAGTTACATTATTGTACAAGCAAATCTCAAAACACACTCACGCATGCCTACACACACACACACACACACACACACACACACCCCACATTCATTCAAATGCACATACGCACACTTTTCCAGGAGACAATATGTTGGCGTGTTGCCTCCAGCTTTCTAAGGGAAAGAATTTTTCTTTAAAGTCACATTTATAATTTTTTAAGGCAGACAAATTTGATTTACCAGAACATCTTTCTAAAATTGAGGAAGAAGCCAGCATGGTGGCACATGCCTGTAATCCCAGCACTTGAGAGGCTGAGGCAGGAGGATCGCCCTGAGTTCAAGACAGCCTGGGCTACATAGTGAGACCCTATCTCAAAAAAAAAAAAAAAAAAAATTCATTTCTTCTGACAGTGCCTTAAACAAGAAAATTTATTTTACTCTCTTACAAAAGCAGTTTAGAAAAGGCAGTTTACAACTTTTTGGTCAAAAATGGCTGCTCAAATTTCAGTAGACACATCCTCAGTCCATGAGTGGGAAGGAAAGAAGGTCATAGCCCCTTCATTGATAAACTTTTCCCAGAAGCCCCAGACAGCACAATTGCTTGTCTTCCATCGGCCAGAGCTCAGTCACATGATCACACCTACAAGGGAGGATGGGAAATGTGGTCTTTGTTATGGACTTAGCAAAAAGACAATATACTAAGGAAGGAGAGGGAGACTTACTGTTGAGAAACAATTAGACTTTGCCACAGGATCCTATATGAGGTCTTGCTAAAATATGGTACTTATCTGTAACCAGAGTCCATTTCAGCTTTCTGGATTCCTTTCCAGGCTCAGGCATAAAAATCACAAATGAATTAATGTGGTCAAACTCCAAGGCCAGTTCTAAAGAAAGGGAGTTCAAACCTAGCTCTGTGATTGCCTATTAACTCCCCTCCTTGTAATTTCAGCGGAAATCCTAGAATTGGCCGGGAACGCTGCAAGGGACAACAAGAAGGCACGGATAGCCCCCAGACACATCCTGCTGGCCGTTGCCAATGACGAGGAGCTCAACCAGGTATGCCTGAAGTGTTGAGATGGCGTAGGGTGGGTCTGCCAAACACACTTCTGCAGGTGGGCCCGCTGGCCACAAATCATTCCTGTAACAATCCCCAAACAGACACACACACACACGCACATACACACGCACATGCACACACACACACACACAAGCGGTCAGACAAGGTCAGAGAAGAATGAATTCTGCCCTGTCTCCAATCGAATTGCTCTGAACAGATCCCATTGTGCATGCTGGGTCTCACCAGCCCTTCCTCTCCTTATTAGGGACAAGTTCTATACGTGCACTTCCCTTCAGTTTCTTCACCCAAACCGTGTTGATGATATATTTGGTGAGAGCAGGAGAATCCTTACGTATATGTTAAAACTGACCCTCTCTAACTTGGAACCGACTCCAAAGTCAAATTCGGCAGCTGCTCTTGGTTGGGGCTGTCCCGCATCTAAGGCAGGAAGATAGTGGCTGCAAAGAAGATGAAAAAGTCTCTGGAGACCATGAACTCTCAGCTCCAACTCGTTATGAAAAGTGGAAAGTACGGGACAAGCAGACTCAAGATGATCAGACAGGGCAAAGAAAAACCGGTCATCCTCGCCAACAAGTGCCCAGCTTTGAGGAAATCTGAAATAGAGTACTATGCCGTGTTGGCCAAGACTGGTGCCCGTCACTACAGTGGCAATAATGAACTGGGCATAGTGTGTGGGAAATACTACAGAGTATGCACACCGGCGATCATTAATCCAGATGATTCTGATATCGTTAGAAGTGTGCTAGAACAGACTGGTGAAAAAATTTTGCATTAATAAAACTTGCCAGAGCTTGTTTAAAAACAACAACAAACAACCAAAAAAAAAAAAAAACAAACCCCAAAGTCAAGTGAAGGCCCACTTGCCCAAGAACATACGAAGTGGGGCATAGTGTAAGAATCTTTATTGATATTTGTTTTCTAATCTCATTCTTCTCAAACTATAGTGAAGAATCGGTTTTTATTGCCAATCCATCATCGACTGCTGATTTCAAAAAATGTAATAAAAAATGATTACTAGTAAAGTAAAAAATACGTACAGACTACAAACACAATTTTTTGTTAGCAGATTCAGTACGTATAAAATAACTGTCAATTTGCTATAAAGTTTCTAGACTGTTTCGAAATTTCTATGCTTACCTAGATGGGTAACTTACACTTCAGGGATGAGCTGCGCTCTCACACAGTACTGGAGGAAGGGTAGCGTAGCAGTACGTGTCCATTATTTGCAAATAAATAAACCTACCTATTGGGAAGCTCGTGGTTAAACAGTATGTTCCTGACAGGTCACATGTTCAAGGGTATGCAGTCCGCTGGGGTGTCCTGAACATGAAAGGGTCTAGTCCCTCTGTTGACCTGTGAGCCCAGTTTTGTTCAGCTGTGTCCTCTGCATGTGAAGCCCTTTATTCTGTGCTGTCATCTGGAATCACGGCACCTTAAGCTTCCATCCCTGGCTTCAACTTCTATAACCCTTTTATTTTTTACTTTTTGCTTTGTTTTGCTTTCTGCACAAGATCATGGGATCCTAGATGCCTACAGAGAAATGCTCTACAAGAAGGGAATGCCAATTAAGTTGTACATGACACCATTTCTTTAAGACAGCAAAGACCAAATTTAAGCCTCATTGTGCCGACAGTTAGAACTGTATTAAATCCAGAGCCAGTGACCTCTTGGCTGCTATGTGATGCTTCCATTTCTTTCCTCAGCTGCTAAAAGGAGTGACCATCGCCAGCGGAGGTGTCCTGCCCAGAATTCACCCTGAACTGCTGGCCAAAAAGCGAGGGACCAAAGGCAAGTCAGAGACGATCCTTTCCCCGCCCCCAGAGAAAAGAGGAAGGAAGGCCACATCAGGCAAGAAGGGGGGCAAGAAAGCCAAGGCCGCCAAGCCACGGGCGTCCAAAAAGGTGAGCCCAGGTATATCCGTGGGTCACTGCTGGGGTCTGACTGTTGTGTCCCTTAGCTCCCAAGGGACAAGCTGAGGAAGTGAGGCCTTCTGGAGGTGCTGAGGTCACACCCATAGCAAAGAAGCCTGAGGGAACTTGGTCACCATTTCCATCACCTGAGGCCATAGTGAGAATGTATTGTGCGTGAGGAAGCAGCCCTCACCAGACATGGAATCCGCCAGAGCCCTGAATATCCCAGCCCCTAGAAATGTGAGGAATACTTATCTGTTGTCTGTAAACCACCTGGGCTGTGGTATATCATTATAGAAGCCTGAAAAGACTAAGACACCCACAGAATAAGAGGAAAGTTGAAGGTTGAAATAATGAGGGTGCTCTACAAGTGCATCTCTGAAAGACTGAAGATTCTGCAGCTTGGTGTGGGGGGAAAGTGATGAGAATGTGTGTAGAAGAACAAAGGCCTTTGAGATTAGAGCTCAAATCATCCAACAGGTGTACTAGAGATTTCCAAACCTAAAGCATGAGTGGTTTTCAAATCCTTTTGCCTGTGTTAATCTGCTTTCCATAACTGTGACAAAACACCTGAGATAGTAAACTTAGAAGGAATAAACTTAAAAGGTTTATTTGGGATCATAGTTTCAGAGTTTTTGTCCATGGTCATTTGACCCCATCCCTTTGGGCCAGTGGCAAGGCATTACACCCTGGCAGGAACACAAGATGGCAGCCAGGAAGTACAAAGAGAGAGGCAGGGCCAGGTCCCAATATCCTCTTTAAGGCTATGCCCCCCCCACCTCACTTCCTTTTACCAGGCCCCTCCTCCAAAAGTTTGCTCCACCTCACAACAGCACCACAAGTTGGTGACCAAGCCTTTGGGGGACATTTAAGATCTGATCCCTCACACTGCCCCCACCAAAGGTGTAAGTGGAGACATAGTCTGGAACCCTGCTTCTCTTTTCTCCTCAGAGGCCCATGTTGCATGCTAAACCATCTTTAGTCTCCCGTAGATGGTTTGGCTGATGGGTTCCAGGTGCTTTGGGTAGCTTGCTAAGTGACACCACTTGTGGGATAGTATGTTCCTATGCACCCGGTATAGTACGCACTAGGCCCAGGTAGCTGTTGAAACTTGAATTAAAATTAAGCCACATTGAATGGTCAGGTCCTTGATTGCATGAGCCCCATTTTAAGTGCTCAATAGCATTGAACAGCAGAGACACACCATTTCCAACACAAGAAGTTCTGTTGGACAGCAGTGCTGCCTTACAGGTTGTGAAGTTTTCACTCCACAGACCTCCATGGTAACAAAAGAATCCTGCAAGGGTTTGCACCACTGCTGCTGGGCGCCAGGGAGATCCTGGGGAAAATGACTGTGAATCACCCCACTTAGCTCTGCTTTTTATCATCATAAGGTCATAAGAACAAGGTACCCGTGTCCAGGACTGGGTGAGGACTAGAGATATGTGAGCCCCTGTACTGGACTTTGTTTATTTGTTTTTTTATTGAATTATTTATTTATGTAGCATCCTTTTCTTTTCCTCACACTGCTGTCCCTTGCTTCCCTCCATCAAGAAACAGCAGTGGGCTGGGGGTGTGACTGTGTGGTAGAGCACGAGTTAGTACGCATAAGGGCATCGGCTCAGTCTACAGCATCAAAAGAAAAAAGCCAGAAGCTTAACACCTAGCCACTTCCTTCCATGTTCAAGTCACCCGCAGCCAGGAGAAGAGCCTAGTACAACCTCCTTGGGCTTAGTCTAGATTTTTTTTCATTTGTCCTTCTTGACTTTTTTTTTTTCTTTTTTTTTAACCAACAGTCCAAACCAAAGGACAGTGATAAAGAAGGAACTTCAAATTCCACCTCTGAAGATGGGCCAGGGGATGGGTTCACCATCTTATCTTCCAAGAGCCTTGTTCTAGGACAGAAGGTAATAAAGAGAACCATAATGTGCTGTCGTATAACACTAGTACATTTTTATAACCTACTGTTTACAGCAATGATGCCTCCTTCATCCCTCGCTCCCTTAATATGGCTTTCACTCGAGTCTTGAATTATTCATTTTTAAGCTAAAGAGCTATGGTAATTTCTGCATTGTGAGAGTGAACAAGCCCTCTACTGCTGAGACTCCTTTGCACTGATATTGGTCAGCCAGAGTTAAGCACAGAGACTCTTTCTTGTCTGTGGACAGGATCCCATTACTTGTTTTGCTGAGAATTCCCCAGACCCCAGTTATTTCTGCACCCACCAAAAAAATCTGTAGCTAACCAGCTCCAGCAGCCGCAGCCAGGCCTTCCTTTCATGGTTCAACATAATTTATCAGAGAAAGAAAATAGAAATATATGTTTCCTGAATCTCCCCAGTGTTAGAAATGAATTATTTGCCAATAATTCAGTCTGCTTGCCTTCCTGGGCTGCAGAAAGCAAGCACACAGGGCTATACATTTGACAGTCTCCAGCACCACAACAGCAGCCCAACCGGACATGCAAATAATTCATTCCCACTGGCGTAAAGTTTACCGAGCAGACAATTTATCTACCAAGTCAGCCGGGGCTGAAATAAGATACACCAGGAAACACTCAGTGAATCGTGTCTCTGGTGGCTGAATGTTTGCAGCCTGACACTGGAGTGAAGCTCCATTCGGGGAGAGCCTGTTGTACGACGAGCATAAATGTGCAGTTCCTCGTTCATCACTGATTTCAGGAAACAGGGAAGCAAAGAGGTGGAATTTGTGTCTCCTCCAGGGGCTGTCCATGGCTGTCCTAGGGAATCGTAAAATTCTTACCCCCATGAGGAAATGATGGAGAACGCCCTTCATGCTACTCTGCTGCAAACACACAAGGCAGCCACAAGAATGTGGTCCCCAGATGCCAAGGTGGCCAGACTTAGGCAGATAGGAAACCCAGAGCCCATGACTTCGTGCCAGTGAAACGGTTGAGTTTGGTGCCCTATCCTAAAAGTTCTAGGCTGCCCCGGGGACCGGAGACCGAGCGCTGGGCTTCTCCCCCTCGCAGGAGCTCCTCAGAGGATGTGCTACCAAAAACCAGCGCCCTCAGGGTTGGGAATCAAAGGTATAAACTGTAAGGAAAAAGAGAAGAGGGGAGGCCCCATTCCTGTTCCTGGGAGGCCAGGCAGATTTGTTGCATGTAGTTGGCCTCGATGTGAAAAATCAAGTCCACAGAGCTCAAAAGAGCCTACTGCAAACCAGACTCCTGGGAAACTTGAGCCTGTGGGTATCCATAGCTCTTTACTGGGGATCAGTCAGAGGGATTGAGAGAATGAATAGCTGTCAAGTAAAACATCAAGATTTTCAGTGGGATTGGATCTTTCCCATGTTTTCCATTTTTTCTTCCTAACTCAGCTGTCCCTGACCCAGAGTGACATCAGCCATATTGGCTCCATGAGAGTGGAGGGCATTGTCCACCCAACCACAGCTGAAATTGACCTCAAGGAAGATATAGGTAAGGTCCCAGGACTTCGGTAGTGGTGCCATGGAATAGCACACCATTCAGGCAAGTTCCCCAAAGCCGGTCACCCTTCTCTACCCAACAGGCCAGTACTCGGGGTCTCGTGTCAAACTCTGTGTGTAATTAATGGTATCACTAGAGAGTAAATTGCTTTATTTATTTCTTCATATATTTTGTGAATTTCATACTGAAGCGATATATAGAGATCATTAGCGTGAAGCTTGATGAATCTTTCTCAAAGTCAGTATCATTGTGCAACCAGCACCTGGATCAGGAACCAGATCTTCCCCAGCACTCCGGAAGTGCCCCCCAGCCCCCTTCCTAGCCATCATCTCCTCCAGAGGTAACCACTATCTCATTTTCTAATAGCATAGTGCATTTCATCTGTTTGGAATGTTATTCAAATGAAACCATGTACCCCTCTGTGCCTGGCTGCTTTTGCTTAGCATAGTGCTTGGTTGGGAAATCCATCCATGTTGTTGAGTGTGGTTGTGTTTGTTTTCTTTGCTGTATGGTATTATGCAGTATGAAAGTGCCACAATTTATTGATCTATTCTACCACTGATGGCATTTGGGTAGTTTCCAGATGAGACTATCAGGAGCAGTGCTATAATAAATGTCGTTGCACATTTATGTTTTGGATTAAGCATCACATATATTAAGTGTAACTACTGAGAGTGCCATCGGTAAAAGAGACATCTAGAAAAAAATTAGGTGATCTATAAGGCTATAAGTGTTGAATAATTTTCCCAGTGGTTTGCCACCTGTCCCATGAGTGCAGAAGGGAGCTGTCAGTAGGTGAAGTCAAGGAGCTGGGAGGTGGGTAACCTATCAAGGACACCAGAAATGAGCTGAACAGTCACCATCTCATCCATTTGTCACCATCTTGTCTATTTTTACAAGATAGAACTGCCTGAAAGTGTCTGTTGGAAGGATGAAGTGAGCAGGGGTGCAGGGCTGGCCCCTGAGGGGGTAGCCAGAGGCAGCAGCCCGCAGCTCAGGCCTGGGTGGTGGCACTGGGTCGCCAGCTGCGGGGCTCACTTAAGGCTCCCTCCTGGCACCAGAGGCCACGTGCTCTACTGAAAAGAGGTAGGAGGTGCTGGGGGACAACAGCTAGAGACACAAGACTTCCCCTGCACGCTAAGAGGCAGCGACACTTCCTTCACCTTTTGTACAAGGGCCAGACCCTGCTCTCCCCACAGAGGAAGGGCTCCCCCTAGAGGCCTGAGTCTCCAGGTTCCTCCTGACAGGTGTCCTAGCTTCTCCCAAGTTGCTATATTCCTGCTTTACACTAAGTGTGATGGAAAAATACAGTGAAGTTTATGTTTAAAAAAAGATTACCGTAAAAAACACATTGACATTAATCCACCCTCTCAAAATATTCCCCTTCGCTTCAAATACACTTATTCCCTTCTTCTTGCCGCTTTCTGAAGCAGTTCCGGAAGTCCTCTTTCTGTACTTGTGCTGTTGTAGCTGCCTTGATGTCCTGCATCAGTTCAAAGCATTTACCTTTCATGGTCATTTTGACTTTGGGGAAGAGCCAGAGGGCACACGATGCCAGATCTGGTGAATAAGGTGGATGCGGACACACCATCATGTTTTTCTGAGCCGCCTTTCCGTTGAATGGCTCTCAGCAGCAGCATTTGGTATATTTTTGAGCATACCTTATAAAGACCTGAAAGGGGACTTCCAGAACTGCCTCAGAAGTGCCTCAGAAATGATAAGTGTGTTCAGAGCGAGAGAGTTTTCAGGAGGATTCACAGCAATGTGACCTTTACTGTAATTAACTTTGTTATTTAAACACCATATATTTTGATCAGCCCTTGTACATTCCTATGGTATTTGCATTTTACAGCAGAAAAACAATAAAGATGCTTCTGTTTTTTAAGTAGCAGCGTGACAGGAGAGCGAGTGCACTGCTATTGGAGCAAAAGTGCAAGCTCAGATTCCACTGATGCATTCTAAGGGCAGCCTTCCGGGGCTTTGGGGAGGAGACACGGATCGAAAGGTGGTCAGGTGGAGAAAAGAACAGGTACTGAGCCTGCCCGGTCTGTGTCCTGGCTTTCCCAATCACTTCCTCACTGTGTGACCTTGGGAATTTTCTTAACCTCTCTGAACCTCAGTTTCCTCATCTGTGTAATCGAGGGTAGCAACAGCACTTGACTCACAGGGGTCCTGTGAAGATTAAAGTGATGACATGTGGCTGGCACTTAGCACAGTATGGGCTCAGGGGCGCTGATGATTGGCAGTTGTTGTGTTGTTAGGAGACCCTCCTGGCCTGATTCTCTTCTCCACCAATGCACAACCCAATCATCCCATGCAGATTAGGCCCTGATTTATTATTTTGAAACTGTGATGGGCTGGAGTGGCGCTGAGCATACGTAGGAGACGTAGCTCGTCTCATTGTCTAGCATGCATGAGGCCCCCGGGTTTGGGCCCCGGCACAGAAATTAGTGAATTAATTAAAACTAAGGAGCTGCAGGTGTAGCTCAGGGATATAGCATGTGCATAGCACAGAGGAGGTCCTAGGTCCAAGCCATTCCCGGAACCCCCAAAAAATTATTACAGAAAAGTTCAAGTATGTGTACTTACAGAAAAGCAGAAATAGATAATGAAACCCTGTGCAGCCAGATGCGATACTCACTTGTAAGTGGTGACCGAGTGTGTGTCAGCTTTTCCCCTCCACATACTTCCAGACAGTCTCTGAAAGATGGGGGCTCTTTGTTCGCACTACAAGCACAATACCATTATCCCACCTTTAAAAATATAACTCCATTAACAAATAACCAGCATTCCAATTGCATCACAAATGCTAATTTTTTAAAGCTTATTTGATTCAGGATGCAAATAAGCCCACACACTACAATAGGCTGATAAGTCTCTCACCCCAGAAGCTCCCCTTCATCTCTCTCTCTGTCTCTGCCTCTCTCTCTGTCTCTCTCACTCTTGGTAAATTGGTAGTTGGATCTAAAGGCCTTATAGGATTCAATTTTAAGAAATTTGGGACTGGGGTGTAGCTCAGTGGTAGAACACTTGCCTAGCACGCTTGAGGTGCTGGGTTCGGTAGCCAGTACAAGATTCCTTGGTCAGCGATGTAGTATTTTTGCATCAGGAGGCACACAATGCCTGATCGTCAGTCTTTGTGTGATGTCAGCAGCCACCAATGCGCTCGCACCCTAATCCTAGCGCTTCCTTCACTCTTCCTGGGAATGTTTCACAGAGAGGAGCCACCTCATCAGCTCTCCACACTGCTTTCTCCTTGCGAGTCTTTAACAAAGTCAGTGAACCATCTTCCCTTCCCCACAGCTCTGTTTGACCCTGACCTGCTACAGGGTACAGCACTCACCCCTATTGCTCTGCGTCTAGGCATCAACTACCACCAGCTGGAGTAACCCGGCCTTTTCTAGACCTCTGGACCCCGCAGACAACACTGGCCAGGAGTGGAGGGGAGACTCAGGCCTTTGACATGCCCATTCATCATTCCCCACTTGTATCATTGAAACTGAGGCACACTCAGAAAGAGTCCCTTTCCCAGCCCCGGTGAAGAATGACTTCCCGAGTGGACATTTGTCCTAAATGAACTGCACGATGTAGCGTGGTTGTCCAAAAAGACTGGCGTGCTTGAGTGTGGAGAAAGAAAGCTCTGTCACCCAAGAAAGCCCCTGAACTAGATAATAGTAATAATAGTAACAATAATACAGGCTGAGTAGCCTTTATCTGAAATGCCTGAGACCCAAAGGTTTCCAGTCTGGGAGTTTTTTAGATTTCGTAATATTTGATTAGACATGATGAGATATCTTGGAGAGGCAATCCCAGTCTAAATACCATATCTATGTTTAATATATACCTTATACACAAGCCTGAGGGCCACTTTACACTGTATTTTGAGCATACGTGCGTTTGGACTCTGGCAGGTGTGGAATTTTCCATATTGGTGCTCAAAAATTTCAGATTTCAGATTCTCAGATCAGGGATTCACAGCCTGTAATAATAACTAAGAGAGAGAGAGAGAGAGAGAGACAGAGAGAGACAGAGAGAGACAGAGAGAGAGGAGAGTCCCGAGACCTGCCCCAGACATCAAGATCACCAAATGCATCAGAAGATGAAAACAACTGAGAGGGGCACCTCATCTCCTGCCAGGGGCCCCAGTGACAACCCCCATGTCACCTGAGACCCTGACTTGTGAGAGTAGGGGGGAGGGCTGGGTCCCCCTGTGCTCACACACCGCTTCTGCTGGGCCAGAGGCCCAGTCTCCTACAGTCTGTGGGGGTCTCCACTTGGCCTTGTAGGATCCTGAGGACGAAATTGCCCTAATTGCAAAGCTGGGCAGGGCTGTGTCCCTGCAGGAAGTCCTTAGAAATCAGCTCCCCAAATCCCTGCATATTTCCAGTGAAACCTGAGGCCCAGGCTGGGGGAAAGCATACCAGGCTGCCCTGGTCTCTATCTGTCCTCGGAGCTGAAGGACTTACAACGTGACGGTGGTGCTGATGGGAACAGACTACAAAGTGCGGTATGGGACTGAACCTGTAAAATAAAACTGGAATCTCCATTTTTAAAAATATCACTGGTGCAGTGGTGTACACCTGTGGTCCCAGCATTTGAGAGGCTGAGGCAGGAGGATCGCCATGAGTTTGAGGCCGGCCTGGGCTACACGGTGAGAACCTGTCTCAACAAAACAAAACATCTTGAGGACTGATGTTGGACTGTTCCATGGTCAGACCCCTACAGAGGTCCTTTAAGAAGCTTGCTGGCCTTCTTACATCTGCTGCACTGAGGCCAGAGACCCCTGCCACCCAAGTGACCACTGGCTAGCCAGGGCAACAGCTGGGAAATTAGAATCTTAGTTCCTAAGGATGTTCTCTCGTTTTGCCTTTGTTTTCCTGGCCCACTAAAAATATGTCCTACATTGAAAGGACAACCGCATGGGTTCCTGTTGCCCTCTGCAGGTAAAGCCTTGGAAAAGGCTGGAGGCAAAGAGTTCTTGGAAACAGTAAAGGAGCTTCGCAAATCCCAAGGCCCTTTAGAAGTTGCTGAAGGTAAGTGTGGGGTGGGGATTTTGTTCCCATCATGACCTCACCTTATTCTTTGTTTTTGTTTTTTTTGTTGTTGTTTGTTCGTTGGTCGTGTTTGTTTGTTTGTTTGTTTTGAGGCAGGGTCTCGGTGTGTAGTTCAGGCTGGCCCTGAACTCACTGTGTAGTCCAGACTGGCCTTAAACTCGCAGAGTCCTCCTGCCTCAGCCTCCCAGAGTGCTACTATGCCCAGGCCCACCTTATTTTTATCTTTGCTCCAGTCTCACTCACCTCGTTCACAGTCAGTGGAAGCAACAAAATATGCCGTAGCAAATCAGAAAGCTATTTTAGATGTCTCTGATTATTTGAGCAGGCTTGGGTTCGTCACTTCATATGCACTGGATACTATAAAATGTCTGGATAGTTCATGTCCATGTTCCCAGATCCCCCCGAAATGGTCTACATTCACTGGGCTAATATTTTTATGTGCACAGGAAAATACATATAACATAAAATTTCCCATCGTAACCATTTCAAAGTGTCTAATTCGGTGGCATTATGTACTTTTACAATGTTGTGCAGCTGCCACCGCTGTCTAACTCTAGAGAATTTTTATCGTCTCAGTAGAAGCCCCTGCCATTAAGTAGTCATGCCCTCTCCCAGGCCCTGGCAACCTCTAATCTATGTTCTGACTCTATGGACCTGCCCATTCTGGACATTTCATAGAAATAGAGTCATACAACATGTGGCCTTTGCATCTGCCTTCTTTTGCTTGACAGTATTTTTTAAGTTCATCCACACTGTAGCACACATCCACGCTTCACTCCTTCAAGACTCATTCTCCACTGTGTTTATCTGATGGGGGTTGGTTCACTTCTACCTCCCGCTCCTGTGAGCAGAGCTGCTGTGACTGTTTCTGCCCAGATTCCTGGATGGTAACTTTCTGACAGGCCCATCTGACTCAAAGCCTGTTCCCAGAGCTCACTGTGTGCATGGTCTGCATCAAGAGCTGCACTAATACAAGGACCGCAGAGGTCTGAGGAGCCCACTGCTGTCCCCAGGTGCACAGAGAGGGAGTCTCGGCCTCTGCTGGGGGCTGGAGGGACCACCGTGCAGAGGGGAGCCCCGTGTGGACCGAGGTCAGGAGCGAGCAGAAGGAGAGAAACAGCAGTGAAGGCAGGGCTGAGCCCACAGGCCATGCAAAGGGGTCTGATCTGACCCCATGCAGACCAGAAAAGCCAGTTTGAAGTTAAGACGGGCCGTCATGATCAGACGAGGTTGTTAGAAAAGTAAGGGGGGCTTCCAGTCAGGAAAGAACACAAGTCCGTGTGTTAAATCTGCATATACTCTTCCCCATACATGCAGTGACAGGTAAAATTTCGTTTTTTAAATGTTAAACAGCTGCACCCAAATATAAGATAAGCATAGTTGTGGATAGAAATAGAAAAACTGAGGGCAGCAGAACCGGGGAAAGAAAGTCGCAGCCCAGGCACCTTAGTGCTGATTTGGTAAAGGACCAGAGTCGCTTCTTGCTTCTGAGCGGACCAGAGCGAGGCTTTGAGCCGCTGATCAGAGTGAGGGGCTAGATGAAACACGCACAGCCTTTCCGGAAGCCGGAGCTCTGACCACCACCCAGGGCTGTGGTTTTTGTAAAATCTGCCTTTCTAAGGTAGAAGAAGGGAACGGAGAGCCCACCACCTCAGTGTCTGAATGGGCCACATCGCCTGTCATGGATGAGAAGGAGCCCAAATCAGCCATTTCAGGCTGCACCTGGACTGGGGCCCTGGGAGGCTCCCAGCAAAGGCCTATAGCTGAAGAGCAAGAAATAATGCCCTTCATAGAATGAGAGGCTCTGACACACTTCTAAATAGAGCCACAGAGGCAGAAAATAGAAGGTGGAGATCCAGTATTTAAGGAGATTATAGTTGAGAATTTTCCAGAATTAAACATGAGTCCTTAGATGAAAATATCTGACATAATAAGTGAAAACAAATTCAAAACCTGCCTATCATAGTGAAAGTCCAAGCTAGCTGTGGTGGCACACACCGTAGTCCCAGAACATGGGAGGCTGCGGCGGAGGATTGCCACGAGGCCAGCCTGGGCTACATAGTGAGTTCAAGGCCAGCCTGAACTACATTGCGAGACCCCGTCTCGAAACACCAAAAAAATTTAAAAAACAAACAAATAAACATAGTGAAGGTTCAGAAGCTCAAGAACCAAGAGAAACCTTCAAAACAACCCGAGAGAAAGGCAGGTCATAAAAGTAATGACAACTTAGGACCAGGGCCGTGGCTCAGCAGTGGAGCGCTTGCCTAGCATGCATGAGGCCCTGAGTTCCATGCCCAGCACCACAAATTAAAAAAAAAAGGAAGAGGAGGCGGAGAGACCACTCTAATGACAGCCAACTCCTCATCAGCAACTGAAGACACTTGGAAGCAGGAAAAAAATGTCTTTTAAGTGCTGAGTATCTACAAAGTACCATCAAGCCAGAATTCCATGTTTCTCTGTTGTCATTCAAGAGAGAGGATGAAAGACCTAATTGCAGACATGCAAAAGCTCAGAGGCAGCCACGAGGAACAGGAAGTGAATCAGAAGGAAGGAGACGGAGGGCTGCCAGAAATAGGAACCAAGAAGCTGGCGCAGCTGCGTGAGGTCTCAATCTAGCACCTGGGCCTGTTAGGGGCAGCACCTTGGGAAGAAGGAAAAGGGAGACAGTTCATGAGGCTCTCACATCGTATTTCATTTAATTTAAAAACACTGTCAGTGCTAAGATACGCCCTTATTGTATGTGCCCCTAAGAAAGATTACAAAATGGGGCTGACATTCGACTCAAGAGCAAAATATGAACCTAGCACAGCAAGGACATGCCTTGCCCTTGGTATTGGACGGCAGAGAGGGCATTAAAAAGCCTCGCTGCAGATTTGCAGCCACGTCCAGTGCTGCCCAAAACCTCAGGAGTAGAGAAGTTAGTGGGCCGTGACTTCCATTTGTTAGCGTCCCCCGGTGACAGAGAAGGAAGTGCAGCATTTTTTCTGGAAGAACTCAGTTTCATTCCAAGCTAGCAGCAACTGTAAAATGTATCCTACTGTCAAAGATAATCAAGTGAAATAAATAAAAAGATATTAAATGGGCTTGGGATGCTCAGTGGTGGAGTACTTGCCTAGCATGGGCAAGACTCTGGGGTCCATCCCCGGCACTGCAAAAAAATATATATATATATTAGAAAGGATTTTTTAGCACTTTGGGAGGCTGAGGCAGGAGGATCTACATGAGTTGAGGCCAGCTGGGGCTATATAGCGAGACCCTGTCTCAAAAAAACTTTAGGGAAAAAAGAAGGATTTTTAGAAGTACATCTTAGCATGGGTAAAGCAGACCAGCTACAGGGTAGGCTGGTCCTGATGCAGGCAGTGGGCTGGGGTGGACCGGGAAGCTATCTCAGGCGTCACCATCGGGAATGCAGTAAACACCCCGGCGAAGATGTCCTGTGGGTCAGAGCCAGTCCATGCTAAGAACCTACAGCAGGCACTAGGCTAGTGGCACCGGATGTGGGTGTGAATGCTCCTAACACTCATTCAGGAACTTTGCAAGCTGATGTGGAGACCAGGGCACCACAGGGCATCAGATAACATAAGGAGCTGCCCGTTGCATGGTGGAGGTTCAGGGAGGGTGGATGAGGGAGCTGGGGAGAAAGGACAAACTGAGCACGGAGATGGAGGAGACACTGAGCCCTGCATGTACAGGGGACAAAGCTGGCCGGCTGCGGAATGACTGGACTTCCCACATAAGCAGGAAGTGATGGACCCCCAGGGAAGAGAGGCCAGAGCAGAAGGGCTGCCAGTGAGGCAATCAGCCACAGATTCTGGGCTTCGATGTGGAGTTTAAGGAACAGACTCAAGCAACCGTATGGTTTGGCAGCCAGAGGGTGGGCGGCAGGAGAGGAGCCGGAGAGCTAGACTGAACAAGAACAGGACAGCAGAGGAAATGCAGCAGACAAGCCCCAAGTAAGGCAAGTCGGAGGAACCTGCCTGGCAGTGCCCGAGATGGGCAAAAGGGGATGGAGTTTGGGGGTGAACGGTGACTTTGGTGGCGTGCAGCAGGAAGAGCACTGGCATCAACAGACAGGAAGCAGAAGCTGATCCTGGGAAACAGGCACCGATGGAAGGGAACAGGGTGCCACAGAAACCAAGGATTAAGGTAGCAGCTCCCTAGCAGGACAAGGAGCCACCCTGGAGTCCCCTCTTTGTTGTGGTGAGTCCTAGGAACATGTCAGGCCTTCCACACAGTGATGATTGCCTGATGGAAGATTCTAGAACCTCCTAACAGCAGCACCACCATCCTCAGAACACAAGTCCCCAGTGGTTCACCACAGGATGACACGTCAGAAAGAGGTTACTTGAGGGCTGGGGATTTAGCTCAGCAGTTAGAGCACTTGCCTGGCAAGTGCAAAGCCCTGAGTTCGATCCCCAGCACCAAAAAGAAAAAAAAAGAGGTCACTTGAGTTATTCTGTTAGTGGGCACTTAAACCAAATGCCAGTGTCACAAGCTCGTGATTCCTTGACCCTTGTCCTTGGGAACTCCAGAGCACTACAAATCACTGCAGCAACAGGCCCTTGTCTTCCATTTCCAGTTGTCATGGTAACACTTTGCTTTGGGTTGAAGTGTTATCATAAGTTACCTTCAAAATCATTTTTTCTTGATTGAATTTTCATGCTGCCAATAGGAGCATATTTCTCTTACTTAAAAATAACTTTACCAAAAGAAAAAAAGAAAAAATGACTTTACATTGAAAAGACTACTACTCAGGTGATAACATGATTATAGTTTAAACACATACAAAATACAAAATATGATCAAAATATATGGTGAATGCTTAGATTTTAAAAATTTGTTACAGTAAAAGGCACATTGCCATTCCCCTCCCCAAAGTACTCCTTGCTTCAAATATACTTATTTCATCATTCTTGCCACTTTTTTTTTTTTTTTTGAGACAGGGTCTTACTATGTACTTCAGGCTGGTCTTGAACTCCACTAGTAGTCCAGGCTGGCCTCAAATTCACAGCAATCCTCCCGCCTCATCCTCTCAAATTCTGGGATAACAGGCATGCACCACCACGCCCTGCTCTCGCCACTTTCTGAAGCAATTCTGGAAATCCTCTTTCATCAGTATCTTTACAACTGGCTCACTGGGGTTTGATTATATTCACCTGCTAGGCACTTCAAGTATAAGGCGCTTACTGCCTGACCTGCCTGGCTTAGTCTCCAACCTTCAAGCAAGTGCAATCATAACTTCCCTGACACCACGATGTCACTAGGAAACATTGCTTGTAGACTAGATGAACACTGATTTCTGTTTTGTTTTATAGGGAATGAGCCCAGGGCCTTCACACTGAGGTATAGCCCCCAATTTTTTTTTCTTTTTTTGAGGTAGGGTCTCACTAAATCATTAAGTTGTCCAGGCTGGGCTCAAATATATGGTCTCCTGCCTCACCCTCCCAGAGTGCTAGGATTACAGGGTTGAGCCTCAGTGCTCAGCTAGACATCCTATCTCTAATAAATCTTTCAAGCCAACCCTACACACAACTCCGGAGCATGGAAGACCTGACGTTACACCTGCTGCCCTGTGCCGCGCCCCTTCCACACACTGAGCCTGGCCAGTCGCAGAGGACCTGGGACCTTAAGGCACGGAGCCCAGCTCCACCAGGAGGCAGGTGGCTCACGGACACACAGTACATGGCCACAGCTGCCCCAGGGCCCAAGTGTGGCCAACAGATCAGACACAGCTGCTTCTCTGCGGTTCAGTGGCCACCAGGATCCCCACACTCCACCCCACCCCTACTTCTCACAGCCACAGTGTTCATCGGCTCTGTTGCCAGCAGGCACTATGTTCCTGGGAGTAAAAAGCAAAACAAGGAAGAATGACTGAAGTAATGAGATAAAGCCAGCATCACTGTGAATCCCTGCTGTGTGAAGGCCATATTGTACAGAGATGATCAAATCCAACCTCTGTCCAAGGAAGAATACGGTCAAGTTAAGCAGTTCTCAGCTCAGGGAAGGCCCTGGAATCACAGGAGCGTACACCCTACACCAGACCAACCAGGCCAGATCTCTGTAGGGGTCTGGGGGGCAGACACAGCTGTTTTTAAAAAGCCACTGTAAACCAAGCCAGATGGCACACACCTGTAATCCCAGCAATCTGGGAGGCTGCAGCAAGAGGATCACAGGTCTGAGCCCAGCCTGGGCAATTTAGGGATTTAGTGAGACTCTGTCTCAAAATTTAAAAATTGTAAAAGGGCTGGGGATGTAGCTCAGTATGAAGGCCCTGGGTTCAATCCCCAATACAAAAACAAAAAAAACACTTTGTAAGGGGTAGGGAGCTGTGGCTCAGTGGTACAGCAATTGCCTAGCATGCTCTAGGCCCCCAGTTCAATCCCAGCCACAAAATAAAAAGCATTGTATTTTCTTTTCTATGGCTGCCCTACCAAATTACCATGAACTGAGTGGTCATTAACTTACTCTCTTAAGGGTTCTGGTCCACAGTCCACAGTGAATTTTAGGAGCCCAAAATGAAGGATCCCAGGCTGGTTCCTCTGGGAACCTCACAGTCCCTCCCTGGCCATTTTCAGCCTCCAGCCTCCGACTTTCCTTCCCTCCTTCCCTGTCACCCTGCCTTTCCCCTTTTGATCCTGTTGCCTCCCTCTTAGAGAGCCCTCGTGATTCCATTAAGAGCCCATCCAGATAACCCAGGATCGGCTCCATCGCGAGGTTCCTAATTTAATCCCATCCGCACGGTCCCTCCCGTGTGCTGGGTTACACCCAGGTCCCGTGGATTAGGACCTGGTGTTTGGGAGAGGCCATTCCTCAACTACAACACCAGATGGGATTCTGCTGTGTTCCTCTGACTAAGAATCGCTGTGAGTCGATTCCTAATCCAGGATCCAGTTGGACCCCCAGACCACACAAAAGCAAAATGCTGTCTGTCGCATCAGCATGACACACTTGCACCCAGAGCTGGTGCCAACTGTCCAGTACAGCCCGACAGCCCCTGCTCTTGGGTAAACAGTCTGTGTGGAAGCAGGGGGTGTTGTCCAGCCAGCTTCCCTGTCGCATCCTGTCCCCTGTGAATCCAGCAGGCAAAGAAGTAGGGCTCGACCTCCCCACCCCCACCCCCACCCCCTCCCCGGTTTAAAGTGAGACTTGAAAAATAACCTGCAGCCTTTCTCTCATCCATGTCCCAGCTGCTGTCAGCCAATCCAGCGGACTTGCCGCTAAATTCGTCATCCACTGTCACATCCCCCAGTGGGGCTCTGACAAATGTGAAGAACAGCTTGAAGAGACCATCAAAAACTGCCTGTCGGCGGCCGAGGACAAGAAGTTGAAGTCTGTCGCATTCCCACCCTTCCCCAGCGGCAGGTAGGATGCGCTCCAGCCGACGGATTCTTTCCGCTGTGTACCTCGGGACCAGCCGCTCCCAATTTGCTCACCCTTGCTCTGCCCAGGCAAGGGCTGCCGGCACTACCAAGCACGTTAGCCAGGCTTGTTCCCCACCTTCCAATCCATACGGAGACGGCCCCTGGTCCTCGCGGCTGGTCTCCACAACCAGGGCCAGCTCTGCTGCCTCCTTGACATCAAGGTCCCAAGAGAAAGGCAGCTGCAGGCGGCACCACGGGCAGAGGCGCAGTAGCCTGGTAATTTCTGAGAGCCCGCTCTGTTCAAACGCCACCCCTCACACACACCACCAGCTGCCCACGTCTAGAACACATCAGGAAACACCAGACTCAGAGGCCTCGCTACTCCAAGTGTGGTACATGGCCCAGGAGCAACATGGCTTGGTTAGAATGTGGAGCCCCAGCCCCCTCCCAAGACCTCTGCTTCAGAGTCCCCAGGGGGACAGCAGCACCAGGGGGCTGAGGCTTGTGGAGCACACCCAGAGTAGTGACAGGCTGGCTTCGGGCTTGCTTACCAGGGGGCCGGCTCCGAAACACAGGTCTGATCCGGGACCGCTGAGAGAGCTAACAGGCCTGGGTCCTGCTGGAATCATCTTCCCACTGCAAGCAGCACTAGCTGTCCCCCACAGCCCAGCAAGACAGTCTCCGTAGGTGGGAGCCCAGGCTGTGTGACCCATACCAGGAAAGTCATCCAGTCAGAAGAACTGGCCTGAGGCAGGCCCATCTGGGAATTTCCCCAGCTGTCCTGGTGGCCGACCCCAAATGGTACTATGGCTGTGTCCCTGGAGGCTAGTATACAGCACTATCAATGGCGCTGCCCAGAGCTGCTGCTGCAATTACATTGGCAAGTCCTCGTGAGTTAATGAGGGACATGTCAAAGGCATGAAAAGGAATTCTGAAGACAAGCTTTGAACCTACGTTTTGGCCCTTATTATTAAACAATCTAGTTGGCAGGTAATGCAGTCTTGAGAGAGCTAATAAAACCCTTTTTTCTTTTTTTCTTTTTTTTTTGCTGTACTATGGATTGAACCCAGGTCCTTCATACTGAGCTATAATCCCCAGCCCTTTCTAAAATTTTCTTTTTTAATTCTGAGTCACTAAGTCGCCCAGGCTAAGCTCAAACTTGTGATCCTCCTACCTCAGCCTCACACAGTGCTAGTGTTCCAGGCCTGAATGACAATGCCCGGCCCGCTATTTGCTTTCTGATGACTGGGTCTTGTGAACATTGAGTTACTAGGGCTTTTACAGCCAAGTTCTACTCGATTCAGGTGATAGATTCCAAGGCCAAGCACGCCTCACCTGCCGACCCTGTGGCCTTGGCTAAAACCATCTCACCTGAGTCAGCCCGGCCCCGCCTGCTCCCCCGAGGCTTGCCCTTTGAGAGATGGTGGTGCCACACACATCGCCCTCCTGAGCCGAGAGGGTCTCAGGGACCAAACTGACGCAGGTTTTCCTTTTGCTTTGGCACAGAAACTGCTTTCCCAAACAGACAGCTGCCCAGGTGACCCTCAAGGCAATCTCAGCCCACTTCGACGACTCAAGCGCATCATCGCTGAAGAACGTGTACTTCCTGCTCTTTGACAGCGAGAGCATCGGCATCTATGTGCAGGAGATGGCCAAGCTCGACACCAAGTAGCTGCGCTCTAGCAGGGACAGAGGAGCGACAACACATCACGAGAGTGGGGTTTTATTTTTTCAAAGGAGCGAGGAAGGGTGACGGCCTGGGAGCGGAGGGCAGCTGAGAGGGACACGGGTGGCAGAGGCGGCCAGAGCAGGCCCTGCCGCGGCAGGCGCCCTCTGCGTTTTATATTCTCCCTACGGCGGGCCTTGGTCTGCGCCCACCCAGGTCTCCACCAGGGGTTTTTTCCATGTGTTTTCTTCCTGTTGTTTTAGAACTTTTTTTAAAAGAAAATCAGACCTCGTTTTAGATTTATAGCATTGACTTTTACACACAAAAAAAATCCTTTCAAGATTCTTAAGTCCTTTGTTCCTCCTCTCTCCGAGGGAAGGGGGCGCGGGGATGACTTGGGTTTGTGGGCGGCCTTGTGTTCCGTGGTGGAGAGAAGACGGGAAAGACGTCTCACTGGTGCTTTTCTCTTGTTTCCGTGTCCCCTCCCGCCCCTGACCCCTATAATATCTGTAACTACTCCTAAAAAAGTTTTTGCTTTGGGCTTTTTTTTGGTTTCATTTTTGTTTTTTTAAAGAAAATGAAAGGAAAAAAAATAAAAGATCCAGTGTCTTTCTTATACCATGTTCTTTTATTACATTTCCCTCTGTTTAGAAAAGCAGGTTCCAGAGGATGGAAGCTGCTAGGATGTACTAAGTCAGCAGCACTAGACTGTCACTAACAGGCCGAGACTCCCGCTGCGCTACACCAGATGCTGGCTCAGGCAGCAGGTCCTGCCTGCGACAGGACCAAAGCCTGGACCAAGCTACCAGCCGGTCACATCTGGGAGAGGCACCTGCTCACTTGGGTTTGGACAGCAAAGTGGAACATACCCCAGGATGGACTGAGAACCCCAAAGAGGCTGGAGTCCCAAGGACTCTGTTCCAGTACACAAAAGCCACCATCAAAAGCGAGCAGGGAAGAGCAGCACAGGGAATCCGGCCTGAATTTACTCAGATGAACATTCAACTGAGGTGGTCCAAAATGGGCTCCTCCGCACTGGAACAGCTCCGCATGAAGGAGTCATGGACATGCCTCACCACAGTCAGTGGCAGATAGGCCACCGTATGGCTGTGCCTGTGGACAAGTGACACTGGGGTTGGCCGAGAAACCAAAAGTGCAAAACGAAGTCCCTCGGCATCAGCTGGATTTTGTCACTCACAAATCCGCCCGTGCCAGTAACCTGGAAATACACGTGACTCTCCTGCAGAAGCCCACGTGCTCCCGGAAAGCTGATTCACCAGACGGCACCCTGCTAGCGGCTCCTGGGTCTCTGCTGCCTTTCCTGAAATCCTCCCAGGCCTTGGCCTTAGCCTGCCAGCTCCGGGATGGGCTGGCGGGAGGGAAACTGTAGAACTTTTTCTTCTTCAAAGTACCTATGGTATATAGTTAGGGTCTCAAAATGGAAATAGAGAAAGGTTCATGAAGATTAAAGAGTGCAGGGACCACTTGGGTGCTGGGGCATGTACCTGTAGTCCCAGATACTCGAGAGGCTAAGCTGGGGAGATCCCAGGAGTTCAAGGGGCAACACAGTGAGACCCTGGAAAGAAAGGAGAGAGAGAGAGAGAGAGAGGGAGAGGGAGAGAGGGGGAGGGGAGGAGGAAGAAAAAAAGAGGGGAAGGAGGGAGAGGGAAAGAGGAGGGTGGGATGGAGAGAGAGAGACAGAGAGAGCGAGAGAAAGAAAGGAAGGAGGAGAGAAAGGGAGAGAGAGAGAGAGACAGAACTAACCATGATCCGGGGAGTTTAAAAATGAGGTTCCTGTGCTCGCTTTGGCAGCACATACACTAAAATGAGGCTCCTAGCTTCCCCCACTCAATGTGATGGGAAAGGTATGGGGTGCAGACCCTCTCTGCCCCACGGCCCTCCTCAGCTGGCCTCATTTTGCTGCCTATCCCGGTGCCTGTGGACAGGATGCCAGCCACCAGGAGCCTGGCACTCTCCCTGCCCTGAGAGCTCTGATCGCCGCACTGAGCCCGCACACACGGCGCACGTAGCCTGGAGGACAGAAGGCGCCTGTGCCCCCTCCCAGGACCCTCCAGCCAGCTCAGCTGCAGCAGGACCTTCCACACCCAGAAAGGATCCTCTAGGGCATGGATTTTTAAATCTCTCACTCTCACACCCACACTCTCTCACTCTTTCATTTTCGGGTTTACACAAGTTATATTTCCAGGCAGGACATCACCGGCATCTCCCTCCAGAGAAAGAAAGAGGCTTTGCACTTCTGCCCTTTGGCACAAGTCAGGTGGGTCCCTCACCCTTGCACAGCGGTGTGGGGTCTCCCACCCGGCCTCCCTGTCAAGGTGGAGACTGCCGCATGGTTTTCCAGCTCGTGGAGATGAACAGGTCCCTGCTCTTGGCCAGCCGCACCATGAGCCGACCCACATAGAAGCCACTGATCTGGCCCACGCCATCATTTCTGCCCATGGACAGGAGGAACGTCAGTGCACCTGTGGGCAGAGACACACACACAAAGCGGAATTTCACATCAGGGTGGTACGTGGGCCTGCGAGTCCCATAGCACCAACCTTCCCAAGTCTGCAGACTCAGGGAAACATGCACGACCTTTAGGAAGGGCAGTGAGTCTCTCATTTTTATCTTTTCTATACAGGATCTCACTAAGCCACTAAGTTGCCCACAGTGGATTCAAACTTGCAATCCTCCTGCTTCAGCCTCCCTGAATGCTGGGATTACAGGCATGTCTCACCATCCCCAGCTCCTTAACTGATTTTTAAAAAACTTCAGGGAGATGTTCCTGTCATCGACCTTGAGAATTTGATATGCTGGCGAGTCACCTTGTAACCCGAAAAGACCTCCCCACATGTACCCACAAACCCTAAAAACCACGATGCACCCAAGCCTCCTTACCTGGCTTGTAGGTCTTAAGGGGCCTCTGCTTCACGGAGTTGACAATGTTGGCCACGGCCACGTTGGCATGGAGGCCAGCGTGATAGGCCATCTTGGGCTCCTTCACGTCAGCACAGTCGCCGATGGCGTAGATGTTGCTGTAACCCTCCACCTGGAGGAACTCGTTCACTCTCAGAGCCCCGTTGCTGGCCAGTCTGCTCTCTGTGGGCAGAATAATACACGAAGCAGGCCTGAGTGGCCACACTGGGCCCCAGGCTCTGCCACAGTCACCTTCAACAGGCCATCGTCCCCTTGCCTTCCTGCATACAGACCCTTCCTGAGAGGCAAGTTTACTGACCCAGGATGGGCACAAAGCTTCGCCAGTCACTTCTTCACAGACTGGACTTTTAAAATAAATGCAGGCCTTTAAAACGTGATCAACTGCTTTTCTCTTTAAGGGACTCAACAGAACTTAGCTTTTAAAATACAGCATTAGGAGCATTAGGTGCTAATTCTGGGTTCTCTGTCCATCATAAGCCTTTGTTCTCACCCTGGTACACGGCCTGCACTGGCCTCCTGGGCACGGAATCGGCACTTCCTGCTACATGCCAGGCAGGAGCTCCTGGCTGGGGAAAGGTGCTCAAAGGCAAATGACAGGGACCTGGGGATGAGGCGACCACAGAGTCTGGCCACCGAGTCCACCTGGCCCCCACCTACACGCAACTAAATAGATAAATGTTGCATTTTAAGAAATGAGACTATGGCCAGTCCTGGTAGTGCATACCCGTAATCCCAGACCTTGGGAAGCTGAGGCAGGAGGATTGCCATGAGTTCAAGGCCAGCCCAGGCTACACAGTGAATTCAACGCCAGCCTGAACTGCATAGCATACCCCCGGCTCAAAAAAAAAAGAAATGAGGCCACACTACAGCCCCTACTTCCTAAACGGTCTTGCAAGCTCAATTAGCCAAGTGTTTGAGTCTGGATTTTTCACGAGTAGGGCACTTGTGCACAGAGAATGGCCTGACCCAGAACTGTGTGCAGAGAATGACCTGACCCAGAATTGTGCACAGAGAATGGCCTGACCCAGAATTGCCTTGTATCCAACATAAAAAGGTAAGTAACGGGAATGGAATCTTTCCCATCTCTCTGAAGACTGTTCCAGCCTCATACCACTAGGGGGCAGCCCTAAAATTAGTCTCTTTTTGGTCTCCAAACACCTCGAGCTAGGCCATCATCACAGCTGTGGAAAGCTCAGAAAGCAGGGACCCTACTCTGAAGTTAAAGTTCAAGGTCACAGTTCAGAAGGGAACAAGAGAGCTGCTGGAATAAAGGAGGCAGGGGGTGCTAATTTAAAGGGCGAGGACTGCAGACATCTTAGTGCAGGAGAGCAGTGGCCTGGGGACACAGGCCATGGCCAGGCCACCTGCTTACCGAAAGCGCTGTGATAGGCAGAACTGTTGATCTTGATGCCAATGCAAGGAATCACTAGGTTGGTGGCCACCTCGGTGCCCTTGTCGGTCTGCACCTTGATGTAGTCCCGATACTCGCTGAGAGGCAGCTCTTCCAGGTTGCTCACCCGCTCACCTGTCGGAGGGCCCATGAGCAGGAGGCTGACACAGGCTCCTCCTCAGTCCCCTCCACGCCCCAGAAGCACAAGGTGGATATCTGGGCTCAAGGGACCCAACTGGAGGAAAATCCCAAGAGGCGGGAGGAGGGAAGCACGGCTGAGCTTCCGAGGAGTCCTGAGAAGAGGTAATCAGCAGAAGGCCCCAGCACGTGTCCCCAAGCGACAGCCACCCCCTCGTCTGTGCAGGAGGTCACCCCCCAGCACACACCCAGAAAGATGAAGCAGGGAAAGTGGCTTCCTGTCCTCATGCCCTGACGGTAATGTGCTAACAGTCCTCCATGACCAGTTACCACGCAGAGGCTGTGACAGCCACGAGGGACTGTCACAGCAGATGCCCCACCCCCAGCTTGTCCACAAACCTGAGGAGGCTGAGGCCCAGCAGAGAAAAGTGTGGGCATCCCACAGCTGGACAAAAGCCACACTTACCACAATAAAAACTGACAAGCTTATTCCCTCTACCACGGAGACAGCAAAATAAAGGCAACTCCTTTACATGTACTTTAAAAAAATCATTCAGTAAATAAGCATCCACCATACACCCTGTACCCAAAGCAGCAGCCGGGCACCATCGCCGCTGTGACCTGGGCCCCCAGCTGGACAAGCCCCACATGGGCTCTGACCCTCCAAACCGTTTCTGGTGCTCCACAATGAACCCCAGGTACAGTGGGCAAGAGGGAGGGGTGAGGTCGCACGTACTCAGCAGCAGCTGCACGCCCTTCCGGAGGAGGATCTCCTTCGCTTCCTGCCGCACACAGGGCAGGAGCTCCTTGTCAGCCAGGGTCATTTGGGAGTGAATGAGAGTGACCTGGGGACAGAATGACCACAGGACAACCCCTGAGTCTCCAGCTCACAGGAACAACCACCTCCTCCCCCATCTCCAGTTTACTGCCAGGGAAACTGAGCCACAGAGAGGTAATCTGCACAGTGCTGGAACCAATTAGGGAGAAGCCAGGCTCAACCCACGTCGCCTAGCCTGGGACTCTTTCAGTTCCATCTAGCTGCCCCTGGGCAGCTGTAGGGCCACCCATGGCCCCAGTGGGCAACAACCCATACCTCACCTAGGCCACTTGGCAATTATATTCAAGCATCCTTGGGTGCTTATAATTATGTAATCTATATATAATGAGCTGCAAGCCCGTGACGGCTTTTAGAGACAAGTGCCCAAACCGCAACCCAAAACTCACTTATTTATCACAAAGGGCCAGCACTGCGATTAAATCTGAATACTGAGGTTTTAGTTTAGAAAACACAACTCATACACTATTATCTTTTATCTTAAAAGAAAACAACATGCATGCTACAGGTTTGCCACGACTATAAGCACTCCTATTTACATCAGGTTGATGTCGACATTACAGCTAGTTCTAAAATTAGCATCTCCAGGTCTGCTCGCTGCCTGGATCAGCACAAGGTCAGCACAAGGGGACAGGAGGTAGCCTGTGACTATGTCCAAGCCTGGCTTTAAAACCAGACTGACTGGGCTGACATCCCATATCTGAAATTCACACATCTCCCAAAGACTCACATTTAAAATGGGCACAAGAGTCCCATTCTGAAATTTTGTAATGATGAATGAAAAAATATGTATGAAAGAGTTAACTCAGGAAATACTAATTCCTCAATAAAGGGTAGCTGCTCTATTACTCTAATTTGCCTATTAAGTATAGGCACACGTATACTATATTGTGTTATTTGAACTCCTTTACTAATTCCAACTGGTCTTTACCTCTGTGACATAATAAGAAAAAAATAAATATGTATTTATCTCCCCCTGGTGACTGACACAGAGCTCCTAAAACATCTGTAAGCACAGATGCTGGCTAAATCTTTTGTTCTAGTATTTGGTTCTTGATCCAAAACATCTAATACCTTTGTAATTTCCTAAATGATGGGAGCATCTGACATAGAGTTCCTGAATCCTGGGAGTTTCTCAGATGATAGGAGCATCATGGTTCTAATGAGACTACTCTTGTTTGGCTCCTGGATGGGGGCTGGCCACCAGGACTGGAATTTGGAAACTTCAGTCCCATCCCACCCCCAACCTCCAGGAGAGGAGCTAGAGACTGAGTTCATTATCTATCCTGTCTATATGGTGAAGTTTCCTAAAACTCCACACAGAGTTCAGAGTGCTTCCATGTTGGTGAACGTGTCCATGTGCCCCAACTCCAGGGGACAGAAGCTCCTGTGCCATGGACCCCTCCAGACTTTGCCCTGTGGGCCTCTTCACCTGGTTGTTCATTTCTTTCTTTTGTGGTAAGTCAACAATGGTAAGTAAATGGGTTCCCAGGTTCTATAAACTCCTCTAGCAAATTATCAAACCAAAGGAGAGGGTCATAGGATCTTCCAAAGTATAGCCAGGCCAGACAGAAGTGCAGGTAAGCTGGGACCTACTACTCGCCACTGGGGTCTGAAGAAAGGACAGTCATATGGGACTGAGCCCTTGACCTGTGGGCCTGCACTGACTCCAGTTAGTGTTAAGAGTTGAGCTGCACTGTAGGACACACAGTTGGTGTCAGAGAACTGCTTGGTGCGGGAAGAACAAACCCTCTACCTCTAGTCACAGAGTGTACTGTGTTTCCCTATACAACCCTTCTAAATCAAAACGAAAAACCTTCAGCTATATCAATCACTCATAATTTCCAACAATTTGTCAGAGAACAGCCAGGTAATTAAATGAGCCATGATTAATTTTCCCTTTCAAAACCAACCTGCCTTTCCCTAGGGAAAAAAAAGAGCCATGCGCAGGCTCCAAGGGCTCTCAAGGAAACCTGCATCCGCAGTAAGCAGGCTCCTACCTGCAGGACGCACAGTGGCCGCCACCACTCAGCCCTCGCCCAGCATCCGAAGGGTCCGGGCCACCTCCTGTGTAAGCAGTCATTCCCAAGGTGGGCTGGAGAGGGGCTGCCCCCCACTGCCACAGGCATGGGCCACCATGTGCTGTCCAGGGCAACAACTACTCTCTCCAGCAAAGAGACCAAGAAGTAACTGAGGGTGTCCTTGGTCAAGCTGGCTGCCACCGAGAAGAGGCCACTGAAGTCTAGGTTTCACCACAAAAGCCTGACTTCTTAAGGGACACAAGAAGTCATCTTTATAAGGGATCTCCCTGGGCTTCATTCTCCCTGGACCAGAGGGCAGGATCCTTCCTGGATGGGGACACGGTCACAGTGGCCCTATGAGCCAGGGAAAACTCACTGCTGAAGCGCAATTCAGCACAGAATGGGAAACACACACATTCAGTCAATGTGAGTGGACCCCCAACCTCCCGGCCACTGGGCAAATTGCTAATGTTCAGGAGGCAAAGCAGGAAGAAGCCAACTCAGCTGAAAGCTGTGGCGGCCCGCCTCACCCCTTTCTCTGGGTAGTCTGTTTTGATCTCAGCCGCCATCTCCACTCCGGCAGAGCCTCCTCCCACCACCACAATGAACTCCGAGTGCTGAACCTGGGGACAAAGAAAACGTGAAACGCACCTCCGCACCCCGTCACCACCTGGTGGTCTGCCCTGCGGTGGACTCCTCTACCAAAGAAGGGGGCGCACTCTTTCCGTACTGGGGGTCCTAGTGTTCCCTTTGGCAGCACATACACACACTGGGGGGTCCCCCTGCCTGCCCCCCAGGGCTGCTGTGAAAACTGGGATCGGGAGCCGAATCTGCTCTACAAAATCCAAAGACCTACATGAACACAAGGAGATCTCAGGAGGGACCGGGAGGACAACCAAGCAGGGCTGGGGAGCCAGAGCTCGTGTCCAGGCCTCAGGGACAGGCCCAAAGCCTCTCCCAGGAAATCTCTTCCCAGCAACCCCGCAACTGCCCACCTGCCTCGGCCGCTCTGAAGCCCTCCCAGAGCACTCCCCGCTCAGCCCGCTATCACCCCAGCTGTCCCTGCCCTACGCCCCTCAGTGGCAGCTCACCTGCGTCACCATGTCCTCATAGGCCTGGATGGCGGCCTGCTGGCAGCAAACCTTATTAAACTTGCCGGGGAAGGGTCCGGTGCTGCCCGTGGCCAGGATGAGATGCGAGAAGGGCAGGGCCTGTGGGGGACAAGGGACAGGGAGATGAGAGCAAGACAGAGCAGGGGCCCAGGAGCACCGGGCAGAGGAGGTCCCGGCACCAAGGAAGCAGCCCTGTTGAAGGGCAGGAAATCGTCATGCCAGCAGGGTCAAGGGACAGCACTAGATCCCCAATTTTATTCCTGCCTGGAGAAGCCTGGGCCAAAGCCAGCCACTAGAGACTAGGGAGGTCACCGAGGAACAGGAAGGTGCTTGTGGGGAATGAAACTGAAAATGAGCATAGTGTGCAGGACCAGTGTGGAGTTAGTTCAAAATCTCCTGGATATTTTAGAAAGAACCTCCTCCTACCCCCACCACAAAAGGGGCTGGGGAAGAGGATGGGAGGAAGAAAGGGAGAGACTGGCAGTCTTGTTTGGAAATACGTAACGATGACAACACAGAGCTGCTCCAATGGGAAGGGGACCAACAGGGTCTGGACTCCCCAGACCCACATCCCCCATGGAGCCCTGAGAGGCCCTGGTGACCCTCGGCTCTGAAGAGGATGGCCCAAAACGCAGGACCAGGAGGCATGTGACAGCCTTTCCATCAGGAGATTCCCTGGCCCTGAAACTAGTTGAAGGATGATCAATTCACACGAAAGCACTTGCTCCTTAAGGGTAAGACTTGTCTCTATTTTTGATTGCCTTTAGTTTTAACGATAGAGCAGGGGACTGAGCAGCCCATTAGATGCATCAGCTGGGGCCGCGCATGGATGAGGCTCCAGTCCTTGCAGGCACATTGGGGTGCTACATGCTGGGCAAGGACACAAAGATGAGTGAAGGGGACCTCGCCTGGCAACCTCCCAAGCCAGGGGGTGCAGTCTCCTCCCTGTGCCTCCTCAGCAGACCAGACCTGGGCCTCGCCTGGGACAGCGGCTTTCAGAGCATGGGCTCCTGGCTGAAACAGCCTGGGTTCAAATCCCTGCCTTGTCTCTTATAGGCTAGAGGCCCTTGGAAAAGCCATTTAATAACCCTTTAACATCTCTGTAAAGTGAGGCTCTTCCACCTACCTTGTGAGATTTACACGAAGGCGTAGGGCAGTGCCTGGCATACAGGAAAGACTCAAGAAATAACTGCCACCATATTTTTGTGACTGCTCTGGGGCAGCCTTCATTTATGACGCAGCACCTGTCTGCCCAGCACCACACAGGCCTGGGGGTCATGGATGCTTCTCTCAAGCCTCGAGGGACTCGGTTCCCCCCAAGGGCCAGAGGACAGCGGGTCGGCCCTGCCATGCTTACCTCGCCACCCTGCAGCAGCACTGTCTGATTCTTCAGGTCTATCCCGACCACTTGGCCCTGCCGGAAGTTGTCCTTGAAGGTCACAGAATAGGAAATGAAAGTCTTTTTGGCAAACCCTGGGGAATGGATATGGAAGATGGCACAGTGGAGAGCTGAGCTGAACCTTTCCTGAACTATATACCAACAAGGTGCCCCTGCCAGAGCTGGGCCAGCATGTGCACCCAAACACCCACTGCCCCTAAAATGCCCAGCTCACCTGGGTCCTTGGAAAACCCAGTCTCTTACTTAGCCCTATCATGGTAGCTGCTTAAGACCAATCACCGTGAGATTCTCCAAAATGTATCTCTGTGTGTATGTGTGTGTGTGTGTGTGTGCGTGTGTATGTATTTCACTGGGGACTGAGCCAGGGCCTTCACACTAAGGTACATCCCAAGCCTTTTTCTTATAGTTTATTTTGAGACCAGGTCTCATTAAGTCACTAAATTGCCCACTGTATGCTCAAATTACAGTCCTCCTGCCTCAGCCTCCCAGAGTGCTGGAATTATAAACATGCACCACCACCAAGCCCGGCTTGGAATGCATCTAAGTGGAGAAAACCACGTCCTGTCCCACAGTGATGAAAGACCGTGTCACGAGGGCAGCCTAGGAAAGGAACACATTACCACTCTCCACGGAGGCCCGGAGGGAGGCTACGTTGTGGTGGAAGGAGTCCTTCATGTCCACCAGTGTGAAGGGGACATTCAGCGCCTGCAGCTGGCTGGCAGCCGCGATGCCACCGAAGCCCCCGCCCACGATCACCACGTGCAGAGCTCCTGTGTCCACCGAGACCTGGGACCCCATCTTGAGCCAGGCACTTCTGGGCTGGGAGAAGAGATCACGCTGGAGTCAGGGAGGGTGGGTGGACAGGGGAGTGCCTGGCAGAGAGGCCTCACCTCCCAGGCCATGAACTGAGCTCTTTAATGGAGCTAAATCTTTCATTAATGAAGTCTCAATTTTGTGACAGCTGAATTAAATTCAGAAGAGTTATCCTATGTCCATCCCATCCCTCACCCCCGCCCCGCTCCCTTCTCCAGAGGCATCCACCGTTACCAAGATTGTGCAAACTCTCCCAGAGACATTCTACAAGCCCATAGTAGGCATGACTACTTCTGCACATGTTGAACTAACTGTCCAGCCAGGTGCAGAGGGGCACGCCTATAATCCCAGCTACTGGGCAACTTAGCGAGACTTTGTCTCAAAAAATATAAACCACTTGGGGCATAGCTCAGTGCAAAGGCCCTGAGTTCAGTTCTCAGTACCTCCAAAAAAATCAAAATAAAAAACTGTCATGTACATTTTTTTACCCAATACTGTATATCTCATCAAAGACGGTGGAAGAAGGTGATGGTCAGTCAACCACACACAGGTGCTGAGCTCTGATATGCTCTTGCTGGGTCTGGTCAGACAGGTAGAGTTTCCTGCCCTTATAAACACGGAGTCCAGAGTCAAAGGATGAAGGCAGTGACACAAAAGATGTGGGAAGCTCGGCAGGTGAACAAGAAACAATTGGGCTGGCTGAGGGGTGGCCCGGCACAGGCCACAGGCAAGGGAAGGAAGGTTCTTTGAGTCTTGCGCTAAGCAAACACCGCAGCCAGATTTCTGCTGAGCTTGTGGGTCACTAGGCTGAGCCCCAAGTCTAAAGAAGTCAGTCGGAAAAAAAAATAATTAAAAAAATAAAGAAGTCAGTCGGCAGGTATGACCAGCATCCTGCAGCATAGGTTGCTGCTATTGCTTGAATGTAGCCCCCAAAAGGCAAGTGCTGGGAGTTTAATACCCACTCTGACAGTGTTGAGACCTGATGGGAGGTGGGTGGCTCATGAAGGTTCAGCTCTGTGAATGGATAAATGGCAAGGATAAAAGTCCTTGAGGCCGCCTAACTCTAACCTGTAATCCCAGCACTCAGGAGGCTGAGGCAGAAGGTGTGAAAGTCCAGCCCAGCCTGGGCAACTCAATAATTTAGTGAGATCCTGTCTCAAAAAAAAAAAAAAAAAAAGGGCAGGGGTGGGCTGGGGATATACCCCAATATAAAGACCCTGGGTTCAAGGCCCAGTACTACAAAAGAAAAAAAATGCACCCAGTCTGTGGCATTCTGTTACATCAGCACAAAGGGACCAAGACAGATGCTGTGTGAACTGAGGCCATGACAGTGGGGTGAGGAGGCCCTACAGGTGTCAGGTCTCCCCACTGCAGCATTCCTAAAACAGCTAGGGGACAGGTCCCAAGAGATGGGGACAGGAAGTAAGCCTGCTGGGAGAAATCTCGAAGGAAGGTTTGTTCGTGAGAAAGAGGGTGGGGGAGAAGCCCGATCAGGCAGGCTCCACAGTGAGGGGCAGGGTAACAAACAGCAAGGGCCTGCCTGGGGACAATGAGGGGCACACCTGCAGAGGGTGCAAGGCCAGCCCGCAGGCAAGGCGGCCCCAGGCTTCCACGCACTTCAGCCTGACCAGTTCCCAGCAAACTGAGAGCAAACCTTGGCTGAGTCCCAAGGAGCTAAAATTCGAGCACCCTTGGCCCAGACCCGGAAGCTGAGGCCACTGGAGGCAGAAGAAAGGGCTGGGCTGGGTCACTGGACACCGAACTGCTGACCACAGAGAAAAAAGCAGCCAAGCTGCCCAGTTCCCTCGTTCCATCTGGGAGCCCGGCCAACAGGGCCACCTGCACACCCACAGTCCACCCCAGGGTGGCCAGGGCGCTAGGGAGGCATGGGACCTGTCTTTCAGCCCAGCTAACCCCATAGGACACATACGGTGTGGCCTTCAGACAGACAGCAGGCTCAGTGTGGGAAGAGACGCCCAGCCCAGCCAAGAGACACTCTACAGCTGAGATGCTGGGAGCAGTCGCGGGTTGTTGGGGGACACTGGATAAGGGGACAGGCAACCAAACCTCCTCCTGGCCTGTGCCCATCTGTAAGCAGGGATGCTGGGGAGATGGAGAGGACAAAAACAAAACTGGCCGTGCACGCAGAGCAGCCAGACAGGGTTCGCAGCTCTGTGGGCTTCGGGGAGCAGGACGCCAGCAGGGAATACAGGGGGCGTCAAGGAAGGAGGAAGTGGACTCCAAAGTCAGCATTGAAGGACAGACTCAAGTTGCCTCATGGCAGAGGGTGTACCAGCCCACCCAGGACCCTCTCGGGCAGCCCTGTGGCACTGGAACCCTCCACACTGTCCTGATCATCCAGGTGGCTGGGGCAAGACCCCTTCTCTCTCCAGGCTTTGATTTACCCCTATAATGGGAGAGGATTTTAAGGCCTGACTAGCTGACAGCCTGAGCTTTCCTTGTACACACGGGGTTCCAAGACACGCTGCCCCCCGAGATGCTTCCTAAATCTTCCCATACCACTGAGAGGGCGGCTTATGGTTATAGCTCCAGGCACT